>PVLD010004143.1:0-62500 GCA_004027595.1 Dinomys branickii | reverse complement strand
TATCTGCTTCTAGCTGACCATCTGCTGTTGCAGAAAATTCAAAACCCTGGAGATCTACTTATATCCACATCGTAAACGAGAAAAGATGTTTTAATTAAGGGAAATCAGGTTAACTTAGCTCTAATTTACAAGCCGCCTGCCTAATGAATTGTCTGGGCTGCTCTCTCTTTGTAGAGAGTAAATCTGAGGATCCTTTCCCTCCGCAGTTCAGACACTAATTAACTAACCAAGAATTTTAGTAGCACACCCGCCTGTCGCCTAATAGTTTTACCTAAAGCCAGCTCGGTCATTGCTCGTACAAATTGCCAATTAAATGTGATTGATATAATGAAATTGGATCGTATTTTTCACTTACCTTCTCCTGTCCCCCCTCATCCTGCACCATTTTACCCCTCTGCCAAGGGCCCGGCCTGCAAATGTGCACACACATACGCACACTCACAACAAAGCTAAGCATACCCGGCCCAGTTCCCGAATCTGGGCTCCCAGCCGCCAGGGCTGGGGCTGCCCAAGTTCCTGTTAGACCATCATTTCTATTAGTTGAAGTTAACAGGCATAATCTTGTTTCCAGATATTTATCCACGTACTGAGGGGCTGTAGTTACATGTTTGAAGTTAGGGGGCAAAGCGAAAGATCTAAGCAGCCATTCTAAAAATACATTAACAGTTTCCAAAATCTATATCGCTGCTTAATTAAATATGTTATCCTGTTTATAGGATCTGTGGCTAATTATTTAGAGTCATTTAATCTACTCAATTTGCACGTTAATTAAACAGCATCGGTCTGCACCGCGCGGCCTGGCAGGCTGGAGGGAGGCAGCGCCGCCTGGCGGGGATCCCTGTCAGACGCGCGCCGGCTGCTGTCCTGTGGCGGCGATCCGGACGAAGGCAGCCGTCTGGGGTGATTCGAAGGTGGGCACCCCCGTCAGAGGAGGCTGGGGGCGTCGGACCGCAGGACAGGCTGCGTTGCCCATGGAAACATTTCCAGGCTCACTTTCAGGAAATTTGGGGTCGCCTGGAGCACGGATCAGGATTCAGTTCTTCTGTTGTTTGTGGGCAAGGGGATGCATCCACCCACCACTTACTCATCCACCCAACCCTCCACCCATCCATCTACTCGTGGACCCACAGTCCATCCACCCAACCAATTGTTCACCAGTCCATCCGTCTGTCTGTCCGTCCATCCATCCATCCATCCACCCACCCATCTACCATTCTCCCAAGTGCAAGGGGAAAGGCGCACAGAGCCCTTGAGGAGCAGAAGCGCCGCCCCGGACCGGGGAGGGGCGCGGAGACTCCTGCAGCGCTGCAGAGACCGCCTGTGTCTGTCACTGAAGCCCAGGCTGCTGCCCGGGGCAAGGGGCCTGAGCCCGCCCGGCCTGGTTAACTGGGAAACGATGAAGCCGCGCCCCGCCCCCGCACTCGAGGCCTAATTGTTTTCTCTTGCCCGTCCCATCTGTCCCTCTCCGCCCGTGTGTGTTTTGGCCTTTGTCTGGCTGCCCTGTGCTCACACCCTCTTTCAAAAACCACTTCTGTCGCCCTTCACCGATCTCTTCTGCCCCATTAACCCATCGGCACGGGCCTCGGCAACAAAGGCCTGGGGTTGCACGGACGCGCGCAGGCGCCTCGCACGATGCGCGCGACCGGGCACCTCCGCCCGCGGCCCGACGGGGCGGGAAGAGCCGGCTGGACCCGCACCAGGCGGCCCGCGACCCGAGCCTGGCAAGGCCTGCGCAGCTGCCGCAGCCGCGAAGCTAATCCGCTCGCCCTCTTTCCCTTTGTCCCTCCCTGGACGTGGCACCGGCGTGGCGCGAGGAGAGCGCGCTGTGGGAGGAGAATGGCGGCCCTCCTCGAGGCCTGTAAACAAAGACCAATAACCTGTGACTTAGCCGGGCCGCCTCTCCTCCTCATCCAGAGTCGGCTTTCCTCCTTGAGAATAAAAATCAGCCAGGCTGGTCTGGAGGAGCGCTTCTCTCGCTAGGGTAGCGGTGGCCCTGGGCCAGAAGCCCTGAAGGGGCAGGGTCCTGGTCCAGAGCCCCAGCTGCAGCGCTTTCCCTTCCACCGCAAGTAAGGAGGCCCGGCAGCCTGGCCGCTCCTGGAGGGGGCTCCTCTGCAACTCCATGGCAGCAGGGACCCTCTCCTGCAGGGGCTACATGAGCGAGTGCGCCCCCCCCCCAACACTGGCCTCTCTGCAGTGTGGGATCTTTGTCTTTTTTCTGCTGGGGCAGTGCAGGGGACCTCTTCCGACTAGTGGCTGATGGGTGTCCATATCCCACTAGAAGGCCACCTTTCTCTAAAGTTGGGGCTGGATTCCAAGCGCACTGGTCCAGCAGTCCCGAGCACATACAGCTAATAACCAGAGGGCCCTTAAGTGGATCCTGATTGACACTGCGAAACACTGAGTCTGCCCCCTGGAGGTGGGGTGTCTCTAGTCCAGGCTAACTTTGCCCAATCATCTTTTTATTTTACTTATCTGTTTATTTGCAGAACAGGGGATGGACTCACAGTCCCCAGGGACTCACAGCCATGTGCCACCATACCTAGCTTCCCAGGACTTCTGGAATGTTAAGCAAGTGCTGTTCTACACTCCCAGCCCTTTAAAAAACAAAAACAAAACCTTTATTTTGAGACAAGTTCTGGCTAAGTTGCCAATTTAGAGTCTAAACTGGACTCTACCTTGCCATTCTCTTGTCTCAGCCTCCCCTGTAGCTGGTGTTACAGGCATGCGCCACCATGTCTGCCTTGTCTTTTTGTTTTTAAAAGTAGCTGAGCATTTTATTTATTTATTTATTTTTCTTTTTGCAACAGAATCTAGCTATGCAGTTCAGGCTGGTCTCAAACTTGCTCACACTGTAGCTCAGGCTGGTCTCAAATTTGCAATGATCCTCCTGCCTCAGCTTCCCAAGAGCTGGGATTACAGGCATGGGCCACCATGCCCGGCTCACTGAGCATTTTAAACTAAGAAATTACAAGAACAAGTAAATGTATTAAGTCTGCTAATCTTTCCTATTCTGGGAGGCTGAGGCAGGAGCAATCACAAGTTTGAGCCCAGCCTGGGCCAACTTAGTAAGATCCTGTCTCAAAATTAAAAAAAATAATAGTAAGGGCTGGAGATGTAGCCCAGTGGAAAGGCCCTGGGTTCAATCCTTAATAATGAAAAAGAAAAACCCAAAAAAACCCCAAAACTAAAAGGCTGCTCCAGGACTCCTAGGTTGCCCCCAGCAGGAAGTTCAATGTCTGTGTGGGTAGCTCCTTTTTGGTGTTGCACCTTGGTGTTGTGAACGAGTTCTAATCTAGGGAGCTTAGCCTCCTACTCTCACTGACTGTCAGAAAGGGGCCCATTCTTCTTTGGGAGCTCTGATGAGCTCCTAGAGTACCAGTAGAATGGGTTACTCTTTGTTTTTTCACCCCTCTGTTGAGAGCCCAGGTGGGATTTTTAGAACTCATGGCTGTCCATATCTTTGTCAGCTTTAGACGCTGCTCAGAATGTTGCCGCGTGCCTGGCCTGGAGGGCTTCTGCATCAGCAGCTTGGCCCAGTGTTGATACAGAAGGGAGAAAGGAGCAGAACTTCCATGGCAGCCAGGGGACTCAGCCACTGCAGGGCAGCGAGCCCTCCACTGCGGGCCAAAGCCTGATCTCAGGAACAGTAAGACCAGCAACCATGGGCCAGGGTGACTTTTAAAATAGCAGCTTATTGAGATATCATTGACACCACTCAATGTATCCTTTTGAAATATACAATTTTTTGAACAAATCCCCAGAGTTGTGCAACCGTTACCACTATCCAATTCCAGAATGTTTTCTTCACCCCTAAAAGAAACCTGGTACCCATTAGCAGTCACTCCCCATCCCAACCCTCCCCCCAGCCCCTGGCAACCGCTAATCTACTTTCTGTCTCCATGGATTAGGCAAGGATAATTTTGCAAAAAGAGATTCTACCAGTCTGGGAAGGAGTATATAAATGAGGGAGTGAGGGTGAAATGCTCTGTCCTGCAGATCCACACACTTCCGGTGAGAGACAGAGGGAGGGTGCTGTCCCCGAGCCAGAGGAAGGAGGAGTGAAGGCGGACAGCCCCATGTGCATTTGTCCCCAGTCCAGGCCATGTGTTTTAACCATCAGCACTCTTTTTTTTTTCCTCCCAGAGTTTACAGATACGCTCTTAAGACCATCTCTGGCCCCTTGCATTGGCAATGTCTGCCTCTGTGGCAGAGCCCATAGCTGCTCTTTCAGTCCAGTCCCCTGGGTTAGTGCTAACATCCAGGGCTAGCCTGGCATCCAGGTGTTCCCACGAAGGGTTCCTCGTGGCTCTCCTGATATCCCTTCTCCCTAGTCTTGGGGACCCAGCTTGGATTCCATGGCTTTGTCCTGCTGCTTTGCTAAATACTATTTACATTTTAATGCACTGAAAAGGTTGCTCAGAAAAATGCCAATGCATTTTCCCCAAAACAAGAAACATTTCTGAAGTTAGCCTACTTCCACACCAAATGTTGCCATCCTCTGGTCCTTTACAAGCTCAAACTCCTGGCAATCACAGGCATCCGCCTTCTAATGAATATTTTCTTGATTTATGGCAGAAATGAGCAGTTATCTGCTAATAACCCCTGAGTCTGAAATTAGAAGGGGTAGAGAGAATAAACCAAATTGCAAAGATCAGCTCTGTTAAATAAAGTCATTGTGCAAAGACACATAACAACATTTTCATGCATCAGATCAGCAGCAAGATGGGCTTGTCATCCGAGGTTGTAATTATTTAATACTACTTAGCAGCTGCAGAGCTCTTGCCCTGTGAACATTTAATGGACATCTGTTAATTAATTCTCAGCAGAGCTCTTCCAGCTACTTATATGGAGAGAAACTGAGGCAGAGCCGAGAGGTGTTAGAGTGGGGGAGCTCACAGAACTATGGGTCTCTCCTCCCTACCCACTCCTCCTTTATGACCTCCTGCTTGGGGACTTCTGGTGGCCTGGAGTGGCTAAATTGCTCTGAAGCAATTCATAAACAAAGGCATTGTTAAGGAATTACTGTCTGCAGCCTGTGACTTTCCTACACGGTCAGAGACCAGTTATGTTGTACCTACCAGAAGAGCTAGAAATGTAAGACGTAGGGGCACACTGTGGCTGGGCTTCAATCCTGTGTCCACACAGGTATCTCCACTGGGTGCTTCCAGGTCCCCCATAGGGGTCTGTGTATCTTGCAGCTTGCTGTTATCCTCATAAGATACAAATTCCTAGACACAAGCAGCAAGGATGGGGGTGATCCTGAGAAAGTGATATCCCAGCCTGCGGGCCCCATCAATGGGTTGGGGTGGGGAACGGTTCCTCTAGAGTTTTTCCAGGCCCCCTGGCTCGTGCCCAGAGCCCCGAGTTCACCTTCTGGACCATTGGCTCTAGCATGGCTGTGGAATGGTCTGAAAGCACTCCAGTGCTTAGAAAAGGCCACTCTACAGCCAAGCAGCAGGGCTAGGGTCTCCTCCTGCGCTGGGCCATCCAGCTGGTTCTCGGGATCTCCACAAAGCAGGAAGAGCATCCCTCAGGACTGACTGTGAGCTTACTGCCGTGGCTCCTTCTTTGACCTGTTTAGCCAGTGAAGGTCCTAGGAAGAGGCCCACGAAGTCCTGCATTGAAGCAACCTTGCGATCTTGGGGTCCAGTGTATTTTCCAGCAGCAGCAAGGCTCTGTCCTACTCAAGAGTCTGTAGCCTTCCTGAAAAAAAGCTCTCTTTCATTTTTCTCTTACTTTTATTAAGGCAGGGTTTCACTATATAGCCCAGGCTGGCTTAAACTTGGAATTCTCCTGCCTCAGCCTCCCAAGGACTGGGATTAGAGGTTTGCTCCACCATACCCAGGACCCCTTCATTTTCATCAAAATAATCAAGTATAGAAGTGCCTGTGAACCTGCCCAAGGCTCCGTGTAGGTGTCAGCCCCCAATAGGCCAGTTTCCCCTTTGCTCTAAGGAACTACTACTTTTGTGTGTTTGTGTGGTTTTGTGTCACTCCCCCATGATTCTGGGAAACTGGGAGGAGAATAACCTTGCAGTAGAATTCTGGGTAATGGAAAAAATGGTCACCCCTCAGTATGCAGAACTTAGCAGGCCCACAAGAAGATGTAGAGGAGGAGGCCCAGGCCCACCAGGAAGAGGAAGCTATGACCGCTGTGTGTTTGACAAGCTGAGGGGAGTCCTTGCAGAGGCCAGAGACCCAGAGACATGAGCAAAGTGAGCATGGCGTTTGCACAGGTGGTTAGAATGTCCTAGAAAGGAGATCACAGCTGTCTTGCTTGGAGTGCAGGCTATACCAGGAGAAGCCCGTGTCAGTGTGCCAAGGGTCAGGGGGCCTGCACTCTGGCATCCTGTGCATGGCACAACCAGCCTCCCGTGTCCTATACAGGCATCCAGCAGACCACCAGGACGCGTCTTTCAAGGTGGGATACTGTTGGTGGCTCAGGGTGGGGGGCTGTGGCCTGTGGACTTCTGCTGTCTCAGCAGCAGGTCAGACAGGATCCCTGGGTGGGTGTGGGCTTGGGTGGGGTGGGCATGTTACAGGCAGATCCTTCTGTCACTGGGTGTCCTTAGGAACCTTTCCTGGGAGAAGGGAAGACCAGATGAGGACAGGCAGTCATGAAGAAGGGTTGTCACCCCAACCCAAATCGGTGTGGGTGTTCTATGGTGTGCATATGGCCTTGCTGTCCTGTGGACAGACAGGGTTACACATGTCCTCGCATGCATCACAACCAGTCAGGACCAGAGACCCAGAGACATGAGCTGACTGGTTTTCCGTCATCCCAGACCCACTGGGTGAGTTTTCCCAGTGTTCTGGGAAACTGTTGAGATCCACAGTTTGGAGACCCGCTCCTGAGGCCCAGGCCTGGCTTCCTGTTTCTCCTGAGAGAAGACTTGATTCTGGGCTCTGTGTGTCCCAAGCTGGACACAGCACACCCATACCACTGCTTGCTCTGTATTTTCCTTTAAAGTCTGCTTTCAGTGGAATCCCTTTTTAATTGAGTCTCATCCTGGGACAAAACCTCTAAAGTTGGAAGTCTCATGTGCCCACTGTTTTTCCTAATGTATGTTGAGCTAAGTACAGTTATTAAAATCACAATCACTCACCTGCGTGCTGCCTGAAATGATGGTATCTGCTGCTGGTAATACAGGTTCTCACATTCACGAGAGCCAAATTGGGTGACTTAGGGGCAGACTTCACGGGTGTGATGGAGGAAAAGTAGGTCCCAGTCTTTAATGCGGAGCCTCCACCCTATCTGACTCCATGCTCTCCTCTGTGCTGGAGGTGAGCCTGCCTGAGAGCTGGCTGGTGGAGAACTGGCATCTAAAGGACAGCACAGCCTCCCACGGTGACACAACACCTATAATTCCAGCACTGTGCAAAGCTGAACCAGGAGGATCTCAAATTCCAACCCAGTCTGGACAGCTTAGTTACTTAACAAGACCCTGTCTCAAAATAAAAAATAAGAAAAGGTGGGGGAGGTAGCTCAGAGTGAAGGTTCTGGACTCAATCCATGGTACTGCAATCAATCAATCATCAATCAATCAAAATGTAAGTGTCTCTAGGGCTTCAAGTTTCCTTCAGCTGAAACACAGCAGAAGATTGGGTGAACCATAGGGACATCACATATAAAAGGACAAATGCTGTGTGATTCCTCTCCTAGGGGGTCCCTGAGGACTCAAATCTTGCAGACAGTAGCTGGGGAGGAGGCAGACATCTGTCCAGTGGGTGAGGAGCAGCGGGTTAAGAAAATGAGAGCTCTAGAAGCAGACAGTGCTGACAGCTATACAACAATGTGCCTGTGCTGCACATCCCTGAGCTGTGCTCTTCAACACAATGACGAAGCTGGGACAGTTTCTATCTAGATGTCCCCCTAAAGCTTCATGGGATCATGGAGGGGTAGAAATGCTGGACGGGGATTAGATGATGGGGGCAGATGCTGATTGCTGGTAGGAGGTGGGGCCTGGGTGGAAGGATTGGGTCACTGTGGGTGTGACCCAAAAGTTACATCTCCCAGGCTCCTCCCTTCGGCTCTGCTTCCTGCCTGCATGCTGCAAGCCACTCTCCTCAGCCGTGGCCCTCTGCTGCATAGTCCTGCCTGGGGGCCTGCTGACTATGGACTGAAACACGAGCCAAAATGAACCTCTCTCCTTGAGTTGTGGGTGTCCGGTGTGCTGTGCCAGCCGTGAGGAAAGTCAGACACATGGGATTTCACGGGAGGCATGTTTTACCACAATTAGGACAAAAAAAAAAAAAAAAAAAAAAAACTGAGGGAGAGATGAACAAATGCTGCGGTGCGGGTAGGTGGGGATTTATGTCACGAATCTTTCTGCTTTTTTCTTCATGGTTGGAATTTTCCATAATTTTTAAAAGGAGTTCTTGTCCACACCACCCCCAGCCCCACCTCTGCCAGCAGCAGATCTTGGCTCTCTCCCGAGGGGCCTCCGAGGATCCGAGTCTTCGATGGCTGTTGAGTTCCAGTAGGTGAAACCCACCTGGGGAGCAGAGTTTGGGTGTGAGCAGCCCTGGGCATGGGGGCCCTACTGTGTTTTCTTTTTGGTCTTGGACCTGAAACTACTCCTTTCATTCTTAGGTTGCGAGAGAGAAAGAGAGAGAGAGAGAGAGAGAGAGAGAGAGAGAGAGAGAGAGAGAGAAAGTGTGTGTGTGTGTGTGTGTGTGTGTTTGGTACTGGGAAGTGAACCACACTGAGCTACAGCTACATCCCCAACCCCTCTCCCCTTTTGAGACAGGGTCTTACTAAATTGCCTAAGCTGGGCTCGAACTTTCAATCCTCCTGCCTCAGTCTCCCAAAGTACTGGAACTACAGGCTTGTGTTACCACCCTTGGCTTCAGTGGTTTTTCTTCCTTTGTGGCTAGTGCTGTCCCTCATTCTAAGGCTGTCTGAGAAATGCCAGGGCACTTCTGAAGCAAGTGCCCAGGTGTCAGGTTTCTCTGTGCATGGCTTTAACATTCCTTTGTGAATGGACAGGATGCCATGGGAACAGCATCTTAGTAGTGCCAACCCTCCTGTGGGCTTCCTCTGGAGTTGTCAGCCTTCAGATCATACTTCCTGCTTGCCTCCTCTAATTCCCAGAAGAATAGGGTGCTGACTTCTGGGAAAGTTTAACTTTCTGTCCATTCTAGGTCGGGCATTAGGTGAAGAATGCTGACTGTATAAGGCCAACAAGAAATGTCCCTCCTTTCTCTATTGCTTTCCTCCCTCTACTTCCCTCATCTTTCAACAACACTGAACTTTAGCTGGGCCTGGTGAGGCACACCTGTCATCCCAGAACTCTGGGAGGCTGAGGCAGGAGGATTGTTAGTTTGAGCTCAACCCAGGCAATTTAGAAACTTAGCAAGCTCCTATTTTAAAATAAAATGGGTTGAGTTCAATCCCTAGTACTGAAAAAACATTTTTTCCCCCAAGATAAACACCAGATTGATTTTCCTCCAGAGCTTGGGCTGTCAAGAACCTTTATACTGAGAACAGATCTTGTTAGAACTCGTATTGACCCAAACGGTGTCTAGAAAGCACCTCAAGGCATGTTCTGAAGCGACCAGATCTTGTGAGGAGTCAGTTTCATTTGTCTGCACTTCCCACTGGGGCTGCCTCACAACCTCTCAAGGGGCTGCGGCCCTGGGGAGGCTCAGGGTATGGCTGTCTGTGGACACAGGCTGTCTTCCTCTCCTCTAGGGTGAGGCACCTGGTCCTCTAAGATTCTGTCACAGCCTTGGAGAGATAAACTAATGAGATAAGTACCTGTTAGCATTTGGGAACAACACCCAGAGATGAGTGTTGTCCGGCACCAGAAGTTGGCCAGCTTGTTGGTTTCCATAAAATTTCTCCTTGTCTACTTCTTCTGGGAATCCATCACGACATTTCTGACATTTGGTGATGACAGTTGCCTCCAAGCTTTTGTTTTGTTTTGCATTGTACGAAAATATCCAAATAATTAAAAATAAGCCACCAAACAGGGAATATTAGTTAGAAGTTCAAAAAATTTTTGATGCATGGCATGAACCCAGAAACACACTGGGAGGTCAGCTTCTCAACCCACCGGCTGCGGGAGCTGGGGGAGACCGTGTCCCTTTGTTGGAGCTTCGTGGTCCCTGCCCTCCGTTGTTTTATTAATTTTTTTTAATCTACAATTCTAAACTGCTATTGCATTTATTAGAACAATAGGGAAGCTTATTGAGGTTGTATTTTTATTAAAATTTCTATTAACTTTTCCTATCAGTACAGTTGTGGATTAATTAATTTTTACTACTTTTCTAAAGCAAGAAAATATTAGAGCTGATCCCAAATTACTTCAAGTCTGAAACATGCCAAGCCAGGAAAGCACAGTTCGGCAAGAGCAACTCAGATTAGGAAACGGTTTTCAGGGGAGGGAGGAAGTTGGCAGGGTTGGATCTTGGGGGAGGCAAAGTTTCCTGTCTATCTTGGAAAAGTTCATGGCATGCTGTGGGGAGGATTCTGTGCCTGCGGATTCTCATAAATAAACACATAAGGTTTTACTCTTTGGGTTTAGGTCTTTTTGAGGAGGGAGGGAGAGTGTATAGTTTTATGAGATTTTTAAATAGAGGTGAAATGCACATAATGTAAAATTCACCATTTTAGAGTAAACATTGTTTTTTAAGTACTGGAGATTGAACACAGGGTCTTCACACTAAGCTGCATCCCTAGCCCTTTTTATATTTTATTTTGTGATGGAATCACACTAAGTTGCTAAATTGCCCAGGCTGGGCTCAGACTTGAGATCCTCCTGCCTCAACCTTCTAGAGTGCTGGGGATTACATCCCCATTGCTTCATTTTTTAAACTAAAATAGGTGAAAATCTTCCAATTCCCTCACAGAAAACAGCAAAGAACACACCAGCAGTGTAACACCACATGAAGCACTGGCCCATCCTGAGCCCCAAGTCAGCAGGGACAGCTGAACGCCCTAGAAGCCCATCTGAGGGGCTGGCAGAGAGGAAGCCAGCAGTGGGTGGGGAGGGGGATTTGAGCCACCTGTCTTCCCTCCACACCTCACTGAGGCACTCAGGAAGGAAGGGGGCCCCATGGAGCGCTCCCCACTGAGAGGCCCCACAGGCTTCTGCTTTTCTCCTGGTGGGAATTCATACCCTGACCTCTTTCTGTGTGTGGCCTGACTCGTCCAGGATGTGGCTAGTTGTCCTGGGTTGAGTGATCAAAGCCCTGACTTTTCACTGTCCCGGCTGTGCCAGCCCATCACCCCACTCTTCCTGCCAATGATGATGCTGAGTATGGATGTGCTGTCACTGTACAGCCCTCTGTCTCTGGAAGATGTCTGAGTCCAGGGCCCATGAGGTCAGGCATCTGATGGCAGGCGGCAAGGCACACGGCCATGCTCTGTCTTTAGCCAGGGGCTTCAGATTCCTGCTGGTGTGACACTTCCCCCCTCAAGGTGTCCACAAAGATGTCCAGGCATAAGTCAGTGCTTAAGAGCCCATGTAGGCCCGTGCAGCCGCAGGCAGGAAAGGGGCAGTGGAAATGAGGGAAGGAGGGCAGTGGAAAGGAAAGCCAACCTGTGTGAGTGGGCACAGCAGCTCCCGTGTGACCCCTACACATCTGGCACCCAGGTGTGGGCTCCAACAGGCAGCCAGCCAGCAGCAGGAATCCCTCTTGCCCCTTTCTCTGACCTCCCTGGGCTTGATGCTGCCCAAGGAATGATCTGGAGCTATTGCCAGAGTTCCAGGAAGCCAAATGCATCATGGTGTCTGTCCATAGGCACAGGCCTGGCTGCTGGCTGGCCTCCACCTTCCTTGCCTCAGCCTCCTTGGCTCAGGGTGAAGAGACTCCTGGCCAAGAGGAGGGACCCAAGCCCTGAGGTCACGCCTGTCATTAGCGTATGAAAATGGGAGGTGTCCAGAGCCCACAGAGAATGGTGCCAGAAGTGGAGGTTTCTTAGGGACCTTGTGAAGCAAAGCTTCAACAACATTCCTGCTGGCTAGAGAAGCAGCCAGGAAAGAGTCACTCAGGCCCTCTAAATCCTCACAGACAGTAAATACCACTTCTTGCCATTCACAGAGAGTTCTTTCTCTCTCTCTCTCTCTCTCTCTCTTTTTAGGTGCTGGGACTCAAACCCCAAGGCCTTCACACTGAGCTACATCCCAGCCCTTTTTTACTTTTATTTTTTATTTTGGGACAGGGACTTGCTAAGTTGCCCAAGTTGGGCTTGCACTTGCAGCCCTCCTGCCTCAGCCTCCCAGAGTGCTAAGATTACAGGCTTGCCCCACAATGCCCATATCCCCCCTTTTCTTTCTCTCCTTTGAGAGACAGCTTCCCCAAGAGGCTCTGCTGCTAGATAACTAACTGCAGAGGAGAGACTACAGATGACTAGAGGGTGAGTTGCTCCTCCGGGCTGGAGGTGAGCTGATACCTGTGACCACCAGGAAGTCAGGTGATGATTTAACCATCAAAACTTGAAAGCATAATGCAGTTATCCAAATAAGCATAGCTCATATGCATGGAGCCAGAAATAAATCGGAAGAGGCCTAACAGAAATAGGCTGGGAGCCAACTGAAAATACAGGCTGCCTAAAAGAGACGGCTATAAATGGGGTCTGGTTTGTTTTTCTGAGGTTCTTCAGGGAAAGCTTTTTTGAGTGGAATTCTGGATGTTTTCCCTGATATTTTAAGAAACCAAACTAGGGCTGGGGATATAGCTCAGTGGAATAAGCGCCTGCCTAGCAAGCGCAGGGTCCTGATTTCAATCCCCAGTACCGCCAAAATTAAGAAACCAAACTAAAGCAATAAATGGCCACTGTGCCATGGAGTGAGTAAGGGGTCTTTGGGGGGCTGCTCTCCAGGGGCAGGGAAGAGATAAGGACAAAAAGGAGAGCAAAGGGTCCCAGTGACTTCTGCGTGTGTAGCCAACATGGGGACAGGGAGAGGACAGGGGAGGAGAATGAATTAGGAGGCAGCCGTGGGGCTGAGAGCCTGTGCCCACCACACTTGAGGTCTCGGGGAGATGGGGCGGGGGCAGCAAGATGCAGAGAACAAGGCTGAGCATTGCACAGAACCGATGAGCTATAGATGTTCTCAGATTCAGGAAAGGTAAGTCCTGAACAGTTCAAATAGAGAAGCCTGTTCCTAAGTACACTTCAGTGAAGTCCCAGGGCATCAAAAGCATCGTGGTGACTTTGCCAGCTGTCAGGAGGAAGCCAAAGACCTCAGACAAGGCTCAGGGCACTCACAGGTTCCCCCACTGCGATGCAGAAGCTGGAAGCACAGGGGTTGGCACTCCCAAAGCATCTTCTGCCCTCTGTGTCCTGGAGGACCACCTCCAGGAAAGCCCTGGTTTGCGTGCAGCCCACACCCCTCCTCCTGTGTCCCTTAGGTCCAGCTCCCTGGTCACATGTGCTGTAATACATGTGCCTTGTAGGTAGCGGTCTGTCTTCCTGTCTGGGGAGTAACGACAGTGACAGAAGGTTGCACATGCTCAGTGTCACCAGAGCCAGTGTGGGCCTGAGCACAGGGCGTGGAGTGGGCTTGAGGCCACCAAGCACTGGACGGGGGCAGAGGATGTAGGGTAGGTGGAGGCGACACAGGGCAGCCACACATCACAGCTCTCCAGTAGACTCAGCACAGTGCTCTGGCATGGCGACACCAAGCTTCGCTCTGGGGAATTTTCTGGAATTTTTTCCTCTGCATGTTTTACATGTTCAGGAGCTCTTCAGACCCTGACTGAAATGACTGCCAAGAACATTCTGGAATAGATGTGAGGTGCAGAAAGCACTGGTAAGAATTTGAAAAGAGGGTAAAAGTGAACAAATTTCAGTAAGCACTGACCTACAAAATACGACAGAAATAAATTATTTGCAGGGTTTGAAAACAAGATGGGTGGCTCAGAGGCAGCCCATGGTAGTGTGTGTACTTAGCATGAAATCCCCAACACCATACACACATAAATTTTTTTATTAGTTTGCTTTGAGACAAGGTCTTGCTATATATTCAGGCTGGCTCTGAACTCACTATGTAGCTGAGGCTGGCCTGAACTCACAATTGTCCTCCTGCCTCAGGTTCCTGGGTGCTGGGATTATAGGTGTGCACTGCTGCACCGGGATCAAAAAAAAAATTTTTTTAAGTTAATAACTACAACAACAACAATGACAACAACCATAAAACCTAAGTGGGTGCAGTACAACAGCCTGTCCTGCAACCCCAGGTAACTGGGAGGAGGATCACAAGTTTGAGCTAAGTGTGGGCACTTTAGGAACTGAATGACACCTTGTTTCAAAATATAAAGGGCTGGGAATGTGGCTCTTGGTCAAGTGCTTATGTAGCAAGCACGAGGCCCTGGGTTCAATCCCCAGTACTACAGAAACACACACACAAAACCAAAAAACCCCACCAAGATCCAAACAAAATGACAATGCAACCCGGGAGTGGCAGAGCGGTGGTTGCAGTGAGAACAATCTAAGGTCCCAGTCTGGCTCAGGAGAGGGTGAAGACTGGTGAGTTTAGGGTTTGTTAATTCAAGTCTACCTGTTTAAAATTCAGAGTACCCCTGAAAGACTAAAAGTATAATGATCCAGTGTGTATTTTCCTTTAAAATAAATTTATTTTGTCTAATAAAACAGATCGGTTTAGAGAAACATAGGCATAGCCAGGCCTGGTGACATAGTCTATAATCCTAGCACTCTGGGAGGCTGAGACAGGAGGATCACAAACTCTAATCCAATCTGAGCAATTTAGCAACTTAACAAAACCCTACCTGAAAATAGAAAATTAAAAAAGGGCTGGGATGTAGCTCAGTCTAAAGGCCCTGGATTCAATCCCCAGTACTGTGAAGAAAAGAGAGGAAGGAAGGAAGGAAGGAAGGAAGGAAGGAAGGAAGGGAAGGAAGGAAAATGGGAGGGAGGGAGGAAAGAAAGGAAGAAGGGAAGAAGGAAGGAACTAAGAAAGAAAGAAAGGGAAAAAAGGATGAAAGGAAGGAAAGAAAGAAGGAAGGAAGAGAGGGAGGGAGGAAGAAAGGAAGAAAAAGAGGCAAATGGTAGCAAAAATATTGCAGGTGGCTGGAGCCATGGCCACAGCTGTGAGCAGTGTATGAGACACCTCACACTGGTAAGACACAGAACATGGTTTATGTTATTTATTTATGACATTATTGTGGTGCTGGGGATGGATCCCAAAATTTTGGCACACCTTAGCTAGGTAAATGCTTCCCTACAGAGCCTGGCTTTATCTGGAAAAGGACATCAAGTTTCTTCCAGTGTTTGTGCTTTTTCCTGGGCAAACCTTGGGATCTGTCTTTGAACCCTAGCCCATCTATGCTATGACTGTTGATAATCATCTTAGATATTCAGGTAGTGCTGGGCCCCGGCCCTGGTATTTAAGATGAAGTTGGTTTAGTGTATCTTTCCTCACAGTGCACAGCTGAGTGTTCCTGCTGCTGTGCTGTCTGTGATAGATTCTGCAAATCATTTTATTTTGTTTTTGGGTTTTTTTTGAGACAGTTTCTCACTGTATAGCTCAGGCTGGACTTGAACACAAGGCAATCCTCCTGACTCAATCTCCTGAATGCTGGGATTACAGGCATGTGCCACCAGACCAGGCTCCATTTTATTTTACTTTACCTTTTTTTTGCAATGGTGAGGATTGAATCCAAGGCCTCAGGCACGCTAGGCAAGCTGTCTACCACTGAACTACACCTCAGCCCCAAATTATCCTGTTAATTGGCTGTGAGGACCTGGGCCTGTGCCTAGTCCCACCGAGCCCAGGCAACCCCAAGGAATTCCTCAACATATTGACCGCTTTTGGAATTTGCCAAAATAAGTGCTCAGGTCATCACAAAGCCCAGAAAAAAAAATCCTCATAATGAGTTAGGGGTCAGCGTTGTTTTCTGCCACCCATAGCTACACACCGCACACACACACAGCCTCAGCTCAGCCCAGCAGCTGCCCCAGGGTGCAGTTGTAATAATGCACAGGTCCTGTCCCAGGGCTTTTGTCCGCCTTTCCTGGCTGAGAAGACTGGGAGACTGAGACAAAACCTAGGCAGAGTAACACTCTCCCGGGGCGTCTGGTCAGCTTGATGTTGTTCAGTTTGTATTTGTTTTTATCGTGTGGGAGGTCAGAGCAAAACTACTTGATAAGTACAAATATTAAGAAGAACTCTGTAACACCTAGCCTGAATCTCTACCAAAATTATATCTACTGCTCTCTTCCCTTAAGCCTGTTATCAGAGCTCCAATCTGAACTTGGCAGGTTTTCCACTACCTGCTCTTTGAGACTCTAACTTCCACACATTTCCGTGCCCTCCGGGGCCCCTGTGGGTCTTCACACGTTGCCCAACCTATTTTGCTGGCACTTTGCACTGAGTAGGACTTCACCTCTTTCCTGTTGTATAACCTTTTGTGCACAAATGTGTCTCATTTGAATTTTCACCAATCAGTCAACCACATTCAATGGTCTATCAAGCCAACTTTCAGTAAATAAAGGCGTCTTACTTTGACCATGGCCAGGTTTAGATTCGGCGGTTTTGCAAATTTACATCAGCACAATTCTGATCTTTTGGCATCAGGGGTAAAAATAAGAAAACTAGGTCCCCCATGTATTAACTACATTTGGCACAGTGCTGGTGGCTACTGGTGAGGGCAGGAGACAAATTTGTCAGCTTCTAGCAGCCACTGGGCACACACAAGCCATTGCCACAGTGCAAATGGCCAGTGGAGCTGGATGTGACAGTGGGAACAAATCATGGATGCGGAGAGTCTGCCTGCAGGGTCCTGAGCCACACTTCCTGGCTACTTCCTGGTGGATGCAGGAATATGGAGCAGCCACTGCAGATAGCCTCAAACCCTTTTCCTTTTTATTTTGAGACAGGGTCTTTCTGAGTTGCCAAGTTGCTCAGGTTGGGCTTGAACTCAAAATCCTCCTGCCTCAGCCTCCCAGAATGCTGGGATCACAGGCCTGTTCCACCCTACCTGGTGAAGATACACCAAGCAGTACGGGGTGGTGTGTTTGCAGACCACAGGCAGTGAATACTGAGGCCTATGCAGCAATGTCGTGTCTGTCGGCACCAGTCGAAAATCCTCCACTCACAGCTCTGCTTGGAAGCCTCCTGGTTTTTGTTAGCTGGTATTAAAAATCAATCTTAAAAAGCTACAAAGCAAAACTCCCCAGAAGAGTCCTCCTCCTTGCGCATGTGCTGGTGTGCAGCTAGAGTCTTGGACTCCCCGGGATGGGAGATCGGCAAGCATCTTTACCTAATTGCTTCCCTCAGCCATATGTATCTGGAGTGCTGTGTAGACAACAACCCAAAACAACAGGAGGGAGACGCACTTCCGATGGGAATCCTGCGGCAGGTGGGAACACTGCCAGCCACACTCCAGAAGCAAGCGAGGAAACTTCTCAAGGCTTAAGGCCAAGCAGACGCTAGGGTGGGTGAGAGCAACGGAGCTCAGCACACTCGCAGGGCCACGGTTGGGGGGCTGCCACCCAGGATGCCACGAAAGACGCAGGCCACTGTCTCTAATAGGAGACCACACATTTAGAATTGGTGGGGCTGGGGGCTTCATCTGAGCTCTCCCAGGAGGACAGTTTTGGGAAGTGAGGAATTTAGAAGAAAATAAGTCCTGAGACCCAAACTTCTCTTTAAAAATATGACTTTGCTTTCTAAGAAATAACTGTGTTAGGCACACTTGCGATTGTGCTATGAATCTGTGTTTCAGTCTTGGTGGCAGATGTCTCGTGTATTACGTGTACATAAGGTGTAAGCTGCTGTTAGTCCATAAATATTTATGGGTAACTGTAATCCTCCCTCATTACAGGGATTGCGGTGCTGGTTTTACGACCTTAGTTGCGGCTCTGTGTTGGGCTAAAAGTCGTCTCTCCAAAGTGCCTCTCCAACACTCAAGGAATCCTGGTCCTGTTGCTCTTTCTCCAGATGAAGAGCCTCGGCAGGAGGAGGGTGGCAGTGGAGATCGCCACCTCTGGCCAGGTGCCGTCGGACACATGGGGCAGCATTGCTGTCTGACCGAGCCGTGTCAAGCTGGCGCCTGATGAAAGTCATCCGATGGACCTTCCTTTATTGGTGAGATCTGAAGATAGTTTGGGATTTGGGGCTCCACCCAAATTGGCCCCACACCAGGAAAAAAATTGAGCCATTTATATAGTCTCCCTCTGTCTTTAAAGGAATTTATGTCTGCACTTGTATTTTGGACACTTCTTTAAAATAATCAGTGTACACTCTCTTCTTTGCAAGCTGTGAGGTCTTTGCTATTTTTTTTCATTGATTTGAAAATAGCTAGTTTAATAGTTAATTTAATGACTATCGATTGGCTAGAGAATAGGACAATGCTTCTGATTACACAGGACTTAATGTTTTGGGGGTAGACAGAAAATAAAAATAGTCACTAATATTAAAAATAGGGTGTCCTGGTGTAACAAGGGGAGTCTGGGTCCTAGGGTCTGGGTACAAGTGCAGATCTCACCTGGGAGCAGCTCTGCTCTGTGCCATGAAGAAACCAGTTGTGTGAGATGCATGTGGACCCCGTCATGGCCACGGCAGGACTGTGTGCAGGAGGGAGAGTTCTGTCACTAATGTGAAGTGTGTGCATTGTGAGGGTTCTTGGGATTTTACACCCCTCATGCCCCACCCTCCTTGGTTCTCTCACCTTCTCTAGGAGGAGAGGCCCCTGGGGGAACAGGGAGCCAGACAATGTCAGCCAAACCCCTCTGGAGGATGTGGAAAATGGTGACTAGACACAAAGCTGGACCTGGATCCGGTTCTATGATCCAAAAAAATGCGCCATGTGCTACAAAGGACACAGATTTCCTCCAGTGGTGAAGATATCCTAGACTGGTCAGTGTGCTCTGTGAAATGCCGGCTGTAGGGACAAGCAGCTGGGGTGGAATTCTGTCCCTGCTCCCACTCAGGGGGACACTCTGGCGAGTGCCCCAGCAACTCTGGGCCTTTACTTCCTTAAGGTCACCCCAAACTGACCTTACAGAGTGACCTTGAAGGCTGGGCTGAGGGAGGTGCTGGTTAGCTAGGCAACAAGCTGGGTGCTCACTGGAGGTAGGAACTGTTTTTATTAGACACGAGCAGATATTTAAATAAACAACTCCCCAGTCAGACACATCTCTCCCCCCAAATGTGTCTAGCATAAAGAACATCTCTAGGCTGAACATTTCCCTCCATGAAGTAGCAAACTGCAATCCGGGGAACCCTCATATGGACTCCAGACTGTGTGAGAGATGAGTGGCCAGCTGTCCAGGGCTGCGCAGGGTGACGTGGTCCCTCGTCCTCTCGACAGGTTGAGGTACCTGCTGCCCTGGATACCTGACTCACTCAAGAAATCCCCCATGGGGGCATTGTTTTTATGTTTGCATGGTGCTGGGCATTGAACCCAGGGCCTTTGCACTGGGCCATATCTCAGACCCCGCCTTTAATTCTCAGATAATTTATTCTTTCAAGGTTTTTTCAGAGAAGTCCATATTAAAACAAGCAAGCAAACAAACAAACAAACAAACAAGCCCGTAGTGATTCTGTTCAGCTTATTTTCTGCCATTTTGTTTGGTTTAGTGTTTCATGATTGCCTGAGTTGGCCTTACTGGATGCTGTCTAGATTTGGAATATACAATCTGGTGGTGGCCGTCAGCCTCATGTAGACTTCAGATGTGATGAGTCCTAGTAGAGATCTGCTGCAAGTGTAAAACATACACTAGATTTCTGACATTTATTATGAAAAAAGAATGTAAGATATTAATAATGTTTATGTTAATTCTGTGTTAAGATGGTAATTTGTTGGCTATATTGGGTTAAATAAAATACATGATTAATGTTAATTTCACCTGTTAATTTTTACTTTTTTTTTTTTTTTTTTGGTCTTTTGTGACAGTCTCACTATGCAGTTTAGGCTAGTCTTGAGCTCACTTTGTAGCCCAGGCTG
This sequence comes from Dinomys branickii, assembly GCA_004027595.1. Lineage (NCBI taxonomy): Eukaryota > Metazoa > Chordata > Mammalia > Rodentia > Dinomyidae > Dinomys > Dinomys branickii. The sequence goes on along the minus strand of PVLD010004143.1, from coordinate 42,584 downwards.
GTCTCGAGCTTGCAACGATCCTCCTGCCTCAGCCTCCCAAGTGCTAGGATTACAGATGTGTGCCACCACGCCCAGCCTAATTTTTACTTTTTTGTGGTATTGGGATTGAACACAGGGTCTTTGCACCAAGTCACATTCTTACCCCTTTTTATTTTTTGCCTTTTATTTGTTTTGTTTTGTTTTTGGTCTTTTTGAGACAGGGTCTCACTATACAGTTCAGGCTGGCCTTGAGCTCACTTTGTAGCCCAGGCTGGTCTTGAACTCACAACGATCCTGCCTCAGCTTCCTGCGTGCTGGGATTATAGGCATGTGCCACCACTCCTGACTTAATTTTTGTCTATTAAAATTTTATTTTTGAGTACTGGCGATCAAAACCAAGAGTGAATACTGAGTTGCATCTCTAGCCCTTTTTATTTTGTATTATTTTATTTTTACTTTATTCATCCATGTTTGCAGTACCTCATGATTACCTTCGTCATGGGGAGTTGGCTCCTGCACATAACACATCTTAATTCAGACCTTTTTTATTTTTTTATTTTGAGACATTGTCTTGCTAAGTCACCCAGGCCACGCTTGAATTTTTTTTTCCGGGACCGGGGATCGAACTCAGGGCCCTAGTGCTCAGCGGCAAGCACTTAGCCCACTGAGCTGTACCTCCAGCCCCCACGCTTGAATTTGCAGTTCTCCTGCCTCAGGCTCCCAGAGAGCTGGGATTACTGGCCTGTGCCACCATACTTAGTTTGCATCTTTGTTTTTTATCATCTTCTCTGCATTTCCAAAACAGTTTGATGAAACCAACTAGATGGAAGACTTCTTAATGATCTCTTCTGCAGCTACCCAGGCTGCTGGAATGAATTTCTAAAGTATGTGGTCAAAGCCACAACAGTGTGGCTTTGCATCTAAAACTCAGAGTCATGCAGCATGGGCTCCCTGGTCCCTGCTGGTGTGGTCACACTAGGGAGAGAGGAAAGGGGCACATTGGAAGCTGAGGCCTCCCGCACTGCTCTCTGTGAGGCTGAGGCCAATGGCTAGCAAACAGTGCCACCCTATGGCGCATAGCTCTGAGAGGCTCAGACGCGATTGCAAAGCCCGAGGTCCTGTGGCAGAGTCTACCAGGGCACTCACAATTCCTACAAAGTGGATCCCGGGCCACTGCAGTGCCACCAAAGGAACAAGCCTTCCCGCTATTTTCCAGTTTACACTTCTAGTTCTATGCCTTTAGCATAGCCCTGTCTAGTCACTGTACACGGGCACCTCCAGGACCCTTCTCAGAAATGTAAGAGGCAGCCACAGTTACCATCATCCGTCTTCTGTTTGCAAAGAGTTGGAAGCTGTCCAGTGCATATGGCTTTGGACCTGGCGCCCTCAGACAGAGGCCTGGGTGGGAAGGGCCACTGCAGAAGGAAGGCAGGTTCCAGGTGAGCACCACCTTGGGCCTACCATGTGCAGGAAGGGAGTTACCCAATGGGAAAGGCAGCTCTTGTCTTTTACCCCTCCACCAACCACAAACGTCTACTGAGTACTTAATGCAGGCACCGTGCCAGGCGCTGGAACTGCCGGCCATGGCAAGAATCCAGCCTCCTGTGGCCCAAAGGTGACAAGATTCTCGCTGCTGTCACCGGAGTTACTCCAGATTGCCTCACCCCTGTGCAAACAATTCCCCACTTCAACTCCCTTGGCTCACCTGTTAAACTTGCTTTTGTTTTTCTGTTTAGACTCTGACTATCCTAAAGCCACCAGCAAATTTCACACAGATAAATGACATCATTGTATTTCTGTTCTGTTCTTTTCTTTTTTTTAAATTACTCTGGCTGATGTGAAGGGAGATGTTATTAGGGTGAAAGTGGAAGCAGGAAGTCCAACCAGGAAGCTATTATGCCACCTTGAGGATAGCAGCGTGTCCTGGTGAGGATGGCCCCAGAGACAGAGCAGAAAAGTTTGGGAGACACTGGGGACACGGTGATGGATGGAGCTGCAGGATAGGGGGAAGAGTCAGTGGCCTGCCCCCTGATCCAACTAAGGAGAGCTACTTCCAGAGGAGAATCAACAACCCAACTAGGAAGCTAGGTGTGGTAGCACAGGCCTGTGATTCCAGTTACTCCTGAGGCAAGAGAATCACAAGTTTAGGGCCAGCCTGGACAACTAGATAGCTCAGGCTGCCCTCAAACTTGTGGTGAGACTCCTGCCTCAGCCTTCTGAGTGCTGGGTTTACAGGCATGCATCACCACACCCTGCTCAAAATCAAATTTAAAAAAGGTTAGGGCTGTAGGTCAGTGACAGAGCACTTGCTGAGCATGTGCAAGGCCCTGGGTTCAGGGTTTAGACACTTTTAACCTGGGGTGCCACAGAAGCTGCTGGACTTTCACAACTCTTGACACCTAAAGCAGAGAAGGAGGAGGAGGAGGTGTACATCTCAATTTTGTCTAGGACTAAAACCTAGCAATTTAGCGAGACCACCTCAAAATAAAAAATAAAAAGAGCTTGGTATGTAGCTCAGTAGTAAAACACTTGACTGACATATACGAGACCTTGGGATCCATCCCCGGCAAAGTGAAATAACAGCAGTAATGATTACAGCAATAGTTTAAGAAGCCACTGGTCAGCCAGCCCGAAATGGAACTTGTCAGCCTACTTACTAATTTCACATGTTGGCCAAGATGTGTGAGGTTTGAGGAGGCCTCTGAGCAAAGCTGGGTGGGGGGCTCACATTGAGTGTCCTCCTGTCCCCACCGCAGCCTGGGTCTGACAACACTCCTAGAGAAAATCCTTAATTGAACACATCTACCTGAAAGAAAACCTTCTTCCCCTCTGGAAACTACTCTCTTGCTGTGTTTGGGGAGCGTGTGGTCCCCTGAGCACCAGCATCCATGTGGATCCACTAGTCGGGTGCCACCCAGGACAGGACATGGGTGAGTTGGTGATGGTGCTTCCCAGAGAAGCCCACAAACACATTCCTCTGGCAGAGACTCTGGGCTCCTTCATTTGAGCCATAGAGAGATACGCACTGCAAATGGAGACGAGTCCCTGTGACCCAAGGCTGAGACAAGGGACTGTCACCCATATTTTCATTCAAAGTAGTATGGCACATGATCAAAAATACAGTGAATGCTTAAAAATTTTTTTTCTAAAAATCCTCCCCCTTTCTTTGAACCCTCTTGTCCCATGGTTCTTTGCGCTTTCTCCAGTCTTTGTGGAAGACTTCTTCGTGAGTGTCTCTTAGTTGTGTTGTCATGGCTGCCCCGGTGTCCTGAATTGATTTCAGACATCTGCCTTTCACGGTCATTTGGACTCTGAGGAGGAGCCAGAGGTCACACAGTGTCAGATCTGGGGAGTGAGGTGGGTGAGGGCACCGCCACGTCTTCACGGCCTGTCTTCCCACTGGATGACGTTTGGCAGCAGCAGTCACTGATTTTTTTTTTTTTTTTGGTAGCAGGAATCAGACTGAGGTCCTTGCGCTTGCCAGGCAGGTGCTTGTGCAACTGTGCTACAGCCCCAGCCCAGTCAGTGACTTTTGGATCACAAAGAAAGAAAAGAGAAACTTTCTTAACCAATTTGTCTTCGTACATGTTTGATAGAAAAGAAAAGGATAGTAGAATCCTCCAAAATAGCAGAATTCAGAAATCACCAGTAAGAAAAACTACTGACACTATAATTCCAGGACTCTGAGAGACTGAGGATCACAAATTCAAGCCCAGCCTGGGCAGCTTAGTTAAGGCCTTGTCTCAAAATAAAAAATAAAAAGGGCTGGAGGTGTAGGCTCTTCTTTTTTTCTTGGTGACACTGGGGACAGAATCCAGGGGTGCTATACCACTGTCCTACTGTGCACCTTCCCTTTAAAAATTTTGAGACAGTATCTCACTAAATTGCCAGGTAGTACCCAAACATATGATCCTCCTGCCTCAGCCTCCCCAGTAACTGGGATTACGGTCACATATCACCATGCCCAGCAAAAATTAGAGACTTTAAATTGTGAGAGAATTATAGATTCACACCCAGTTTCAAGAAACAATACAGAAAGATTCCAGGCCCTTTACTCAGTTTTCCCTATCACCGCTTACCTGAAGCACTGTGACATCATGTATCCGCCAACATGGTCAATACCCACAGCCCCTCCCTCGACTTCTGAGCCCCAGTACCGCTAACTTTCTCTCTGTTTCTTTAACTTTGTCATTTCAAGAATGTTGCGTAAAGGGACCGTGTGGCATGTAACCTCCTGGGATTAGTTTTTCTTTGCTTGACATAATTCTCTGGAGCTTCATCCAAGTTGTTATGTATCAACACTCCACACCTTTTTATTGCTAAACAGTATTCCATCTCATGGGACTTTAAGAGAAGAGCAGTTTTAAAGATCACTTGCTACTTCCAGGCAAAGAGAAATTTGCCCTGCTGACATCTTAGGCACACAGAGGTAAAAAATTCCTGCATATCTCCACAATCTTAAAAATCCTGCAAGATTGTACTGGATATGGTGTTTTTCTATAGAAAAAAAAAACAATCCTGAGCATGCAAAACTTCAGCAAAACTTATCACCTCTTATTTTACTGCAATTAAGTAGTCTCCCCCCAATACATTAAAAGTTAGAGAAGTCATCTTTATTATTTCTCCTTAAAGTTATTTATGTGCAGGATGTAACTTACATCTTATTTTTATTTTATTTTCTTTCTCCCTTGGCTAAAATGCTGCCCATTCATCTCTTATATTGGCTTGTTTTTTATTGTGCTACTGCTATAATACATGGTCTTTATTAGTTTACACCTTAAAATATGCTTATATAAGATTTGCCAGAATAGCTTTTCACCTTACTTGGGAATTTGAGAGACTTATTTTGGGAAGTTGAGTCTCAAGAAAGAAATCAGTCTGAAAGGTAAAGTGTCAGAGAAACACGAGGGTCTGAGGGAGAGGACATTTGGTCTCAGCCTTTCTCTCAGCCTCAAGGGCACCTGAAGACATTATTTTAATTTCAGTTGTAAGGGCTGTTGCTGTAGGGACCCATGGTGGGAGCAGGTGCCAGGCACATGGCCAGCTCTCTGGAGTCTGTGATACCCACCCAGGCCTATTTATTCACAGCTACACCACTGGCATTCCCCCTCTCCCCAGCCTGGAGACTAGTTCAAATTCTGTGGACCAGCTCAGCCCCACTATGCCCAGCACAGAGGATCTATCTGCCTTATTTGGCTCCTGCATATCCTGCCCGCCATGTAGCCTGGCCAGTGACTGGGCAACTTAGTGACCTATTGAGACTCTTGGTCTAAATACAATAAATAAAATTCAAAAATACAGTAAACAAAGAGACTAGGGATGTAGCTCAGAGTGAAGGTCCTGGGTTCCATCTCTGTACTGCAAATGAAAGAAAGAAAGAGAAAGAAAGAAAGAAAGAAAGAAAGAAAGAAAGAAAGAAAGAAAGAAAGAAAGAAAGAAAGAAAGAAAGAGAAAGAAAGGAAAGAAAACACACACACTGCAACATGGATGCACCTAGAAACGTCATGCTGACTGATGCAGAAGCCACCTACTAAGTGACTATGTAGAATGTCCAGATTAAACAAGTCTTTGGTGACAGAAGGCCAATTAGTGTCTGCCAGGGGATAGGGGGAGGGTGGGTAGAGAGTGATCCCCTAGTGGGCATAGGGTTTCTTTTGGGTGATGAAAGTGTTTTGGAACTAGATAGAGGTATTGATCACACACACTGCAAACGGACTAAATGCTGAGCTTTATGGCAGTGCACTTCACCACAGTGGAAAAGCATGTTCTGTAAGGATCTTCAGTCTCTATCTGTTCTTTCTCTAACTCCACACATTCCTTCTATATGTTACTTTTGGTTCCAAGTGCACAGGAGGAACCCCAGGGTTTCTACCCTGGAGGAGCAGGTTCAGCAGGAGTTCTCAAGCAGCCAGCACTTCTAAAGATGCAGGCACCCAGGCGCCAGGGCAGAGATCTAATTCAGAAGACAGAGGTGGGCCAGAGCCTGCATTTCCTAGCCACTCACAGGTATTTTTTTTTTTGTGGCACTGAAGGTTGAACCCCAAGACTTTGCACTGAGCTATATCTTAGGCCTTTCATTCTATTTTGTGAGATGGGGTTCAGTGACCTTGAACACATATAGCCCAAACTGGCCCTGAACTCTTCCTGCTTCAGCCTGTTGAGTGTTGGGATTACAGGCATGTGCCACCACACCCAGCTATTTATATACTTTTTGAGTATATGCTTTTTGAGACTCAGTATTGTATCTAAATTCCTCAGGCTGAGCTTGAACCTTCCAGCCCCTGCCTCAGCCTCCCAGAGTGCTAGGATCACAGGTGTGCACCACCATACCCAGCTACTTACAGGGAATTCTGGTCACCAGCTCTAAGTGGTTGAGCCAACCTCTGGCCATGCCATAAAAAGCCCACCTTGTGCTCTGACACAGCTGTGGGGAGAGAAGGCGCTCTCACGCTTCACAGGAAGCTAAGTTCTCACGCTTTGTGCCTAGGAATGGCAGTGTCTGACTCAGTTTCCTGCTCATGTGAGGTTGGCTCTGTCCTTGTGCCTGGGTGTCGTGCTTATCTCTTGCCACTGGGTGGCAGGAATCAAATGGGTTTGACGTGCTTCTGCATTGACTAAAGTAAAATGAGAACTACTTCCCTGAGTTTTCCAGGAAAACCAAACTTAGTAAAGGAAAAGGACTGATAGTTCCCAGAATGCAAGCCGTTTAGTCCTTGAGATTCATTCACAAAATCAGGCACCAACGAATTTGCTATAGGTCTTGTCTTTTCCTTTCTTTATTTTTGCAATACTGGGGATTACCTTTGGGCATTCCAGGCAAATGCTTTGCCACTGGCACTGAGCTACATCTTCAGCCCTTTTTATTATTTTATTTTTGAGATAGGGTCTTGCTAAGTTGTCCAGGCTGGATTGAATGTAGGATCCTCCTGCCTCAGTCTCCCAAGTAGCTGAGATTACAGACATGCACCATCACACCAGCTCTTGGCAAAGTACTTTGCGCTGAGCACCTTGAATATGGGTGGTCCCACTGAGTCCAGGAAGAGTTAACAAAGGATGCACTATCCGAGCAGAGTTAGGTAAGGAATGGCATGCAGAACCAAACAGAACTGGCCAGCTCTCTGGCCTGGGTTTCACAGCGTGGTCTACTGAAAAGTAGGAAAGTGGCTTATTTTCTGTCTTTTGCAAACTTTCCCAGTACTGGAGGAGAAAATCAAACTCTGGTTGTATCTCTGATCATGGCTTTTTTCCCCCAGTACTGGGGATCAAACCTAGGGCCTTCACACTGAACTATACCCCAGCTCTGTCTTTACATTTTATTTATTTTATTTTTTCATTTTTTTATTTTTTTGGCGGTACTGGGGATCAAACTCAGGACCTTGCACTTGCCAGGCAGGCGCTTATTCCACTGAGCTATATCCCCAGGCCTACATTTTATTTTGAGACAGATTCTCACTCATCCTCTGAGACTGGGCTTGAACTTGAGATTCTCCTGCCTCAGCCTCTCAGAGTGCTGGCATTACAGGCATGTGCCACTACATCCAACTCTTTTTAGCCAAATATATTAATCTACTTAAAACATATTTATTGATTCATAGGAGCATTTTTCACATTAGCGAGAATGTGGAAGCAACTGAGATACTCATCCATGAATCATAAATAAAATGTGACACATCCATACAATGGAATATTACTTGGAAATCAAAATAAATTAAGTGTTGTGTGTGATGGTACATGCCTGTAATCCCAGCCCTTGAGAGGCTGAGGCAGGAGGGTCACCTTGAGTTCTAGGTCAGTGTAGGCTACCTTGTGAGTTTAAGGCTGCTTGAACTATACGGCAAGACCCTGTCTCAGAGAAAGGAAGGAAGGAAGGAAGGAAGGAAGAAGGAAGGAAGGAAAGGAAAGAAAGAAAGAAAGGAAGGAAGGAAGGAAGGAAGGAAGGAAGGAAGGAAGGAAGGAAGAAAGAAAGAAAGAGAAAGAAAGAAAGAAAGAAAGAAAGAAAGAAAGAAAGAAAGAAAGAAAGAAAGAAAGATTAAATACCAATACCTGCTACTTGGCTGAAACTTAGAAAACAGTGTATTAAGTGAATGAAGCCAGTCACAAGACCACGCATACTGCATGAGAGGAGTGAGCCAGGTAGACGCCTTCCAAAAAGGGCTTCCAGATGGAGAAAACAACAAATGCAAAGGCCAAAGTAAGCACTTCGTCCAGCTGCACAGTTCACCATGTAGTAATGTTACACTTTTAATTGCAGGTTTGAACTGTCCATTGCTGGCATATAGGAAAACAAATAACTTTTGTATAGTAGCCTTGTTTCCTGCAACCTCGCTATAATTACTCATTTGTTCCAAGTGTGTTTTTTTCCTGTCAGTTTGAGATTTTCTGCAATCATCTTACCTGTGCACAGAGACAGTTTTAATTGTCCTTCCCCAGTCCACAAATCTTGTCTTCTGATACTGTTTTATTGCACAATCCAGGACTTCTACCATGATATTGAGTAGCCGTAACCAGAGGGGCATCCTTATCTTGTTGCTGATCATGGCTCCTGGGACCCCCAACCCTGCAGCAGGACCCAGTATGCTAGTTGGAAACTTGTACTTGCTCCTATCCCCAGCCCCTCCATCTAAAAGGAGCCACAGGTCACTCAGGAAACCACAGAACCTCCTGCAGTACCTGTTTTCCTGCTGGCAGTGCCCTCACTTCTAAAGCTAGGGACACTGACAGCCTGCCCAGTTCCTTATACCTGGGGTTCCAGCTCCTGTCCCCACTCACCTGCAGTCCTGCCTCCTCCTGCCTCATTACTGCCTGCAAGGGTCTTTACGTGCCCCAGGAGAAGGCTCCCATCATCCATCCCATCTCAAAGGAGCACAAGAGATGCTCATCAGGTGTCTTCCCTAAGGACCTTCCTTGCTCTCGTGCTTCCTTGGGCTAAGAGTTTCCAAGGGTTCACTGAAGTTGTCCACCTTCATAGAAAAATCTTCACTCTTTCCCATTAAAAGAAAGGGTAAGGGGGGTTGTTTTAGCCCATGTAGGAGTTAGTGCTGCCTGGACTTTCTGTGTGGCTGGGTATGTTTACTCATCAATGACCAGGTTCCAGCCTGTGGGAGCCTGTGCACATGGTCTGGGAGTGACCAGGGAACCTTCTCCATTTGCCACCAGTGTCATCTGAGCAAATATCAGCATAAAGTTCTGTGTTTTGGAAATGTGGCATTTCTTCCTACCTCTTTTCCCACTTTTTTACCTTTGGAATAGATTTCTATATACAGCATTATCAGATTCTTCACAGATACATGCAACACAAAGCAAGATCATTGTCCGTTATAAATATGGTATGTTTGAAAATCTCCAACATGACTTGTGGGCATGTTTCCTCTCATAAATCTAGGCTGCCTGTCCTGGATCAAATTCTGCTTTTCAAGCAATTTTACAGCTAAATCCTCCCGCATCATTTGTGATAGTTTCTTTACAAAGGACATTAAGCTAATCGTGATCTTTACTGAATTATGCAGTATTTATCACTTTCCTGTTTTTAGAATCCTTATCCCTTTCTAGTGGAATTCTAAAAATATCAGTTAAGCCACCCACTAATTTCTAATCCTCACTTCTGTTACTATTGACAGATGGGCAGTTCATCTCTTAGCCTTTGTCCTTGCCTGATTAAGCAATTGTAATCTTTTCCTGACAATTTGGTTGTTGACAGTGTGACCAAGCCTGGCTGGAAACACCGGTCCAGAAGGGATCCTTGCCCATAACGCCCTGGGAAGCTTAGCCGTGGAAAGCTCTTCAGGTAACTCTGTAGGTTTTTAGATTTTCCTCTTTCCCTTTTTGTCTTTTCCTTAGAAAGAAACCAACAATACTTAAAATATAGAGTAATTTTAAATTCTTCATTGTCAGCACACTATTGGCCTCTAGATTTCACTGTTGGCTGAAGGACTATGTAGTGGATACCTAACAGGATGTGCTTTCCCCCAGCTACAAACCTCTTGGGGGTTAGGGGGCTTCCTTTGGCCTCAGAGACCTCCTTTTCCATGGATTCTGCAGGGACCCTGGCTATGCTCTCTGGTGCAACTGAACCACACTTCGACTTCACCCTCCACCCACATTGCTTCCTCCGTGGCCTTGAGTTGTTCATGAATGTGTCTCTCAATATGCCCCCTGCATGCAACTCTCCACCCCAGGGAACCAGCCTACAGTAGTTGGTACCAAGAGTGGCCCCAGAAGTAAACTCTAAAGTGCAGTTTTGGAACTGGATCACCTGCCAGCTGGGAGTGATTGTAGATTGATCTTTGATGACTCCAGCACATGTAGGTAACAATGAATAAGGCTTTTAATTCTCCCCAGCTTCAGGACTGGGCACTGGGGTACTGTAATTACACAGTGTGGTATTAGGAAAGGTATAGACAAGGAAATCAATGGAACAGAACAGAGCTCAGAAATAGAGCCCCACGAAAACAATGGAACAAAAACAATTTAATGGAGGAAGAATACTCTCTTCAACAAACAGTGCTGAACATCTATTAAAAAAATAAACACAGACCTTCCGCTTTTCATAAAAAACATGATCTATGAAAGAAAAGATTGATAAGATGGATGTTATAAAAGAGTCAAACACCAAGGAAGATATACAGATGGCAAATAGCAGATCAAGATGATCAACATTTTGTGTCATTAGAGAACTACCAATTAAAACAACCACGAAGGGCCGAGGATGCGGCTCAGTGACGAGAGCTTGCCTGCCAAGAACATGGCCCTGGGTTCTGTGCCCAGAACCACAAAGAAAGATAAAAAAGGATGCCATTTCATAATTATCAGACCAACTGGAGTTCAGAGCATGGAAGCACTAGATGCTGGCCTAGCTGTGGAGTGACAGGGACCCCCTCTCCTTCCTGGTGGGCACGCAGGAGGGTGCAACCATTCTGGACAACAGCTTGGCAGTTTCCTACACAACTAAGCATGCTCTTACCATAGGATGTAGCAATGGTGCCCCTTGGCATTTACCCAAATGTGCTGAAAATGTATGTGTACACAAAAGCCTGTACACGAATGTTTATAGAAGCTTTGTTAATAATTGCCAAGGGCTGGGAATGTGGCTCAGTGGTAGAGAGCTGGCTTAGCATACACAAGGCCTGGGGATCTTTCCCCAGCACCAAAGAGAAAAGAGGAAGAGGAGGGAAGGAGAGGGGAAAAGAGGGGAGGCGAGGGAGGGAGATGGGAGGGAAAGTGAGAGGGAGGATTGGGGCTGTGTATCACAGAAGGAAGGAAAGGGAAGGGAAGAAAAGAAAAGAAAAAAAGAAAAACAAAATATTTCTAAAACTTGGAAGCAACCAAGTTGTCCTTCAGTAACCTGGTGAGTGGACACACAAAGCCCAGCACTGCCATATGACAGAATAGTATCCACCAGTAAAAAGAAATGAGCTATCGAGTCATGAAAAGACATGTAGAAATCTCAAATGCACTTTGTTAAAGGAAAGAAGCAAATCTGAATATGTGACAGACTCTATGATTTCCATTCCATTGCCTTCTGGAAAAGCGAAAACTGTGGAGACAGTAACAAGATCAGGTGGCCTGGGGTTGGGAGAGGAATGAATAGGTGGTATATAAGGTACTTTCAGGACGAATATTCTACAGAATACTGAAGAAGTAGCTACATGACACAGCACTTGTTGGAAATCCATGTGTGGTGCCACACACCTGTAATCCCAGCACTCTGCAAGGCTGAGGCAGGAGGGTTGCAAGTTTGAGCCAGCCTAGGCAACTTAGCAAGACTTTGTCTCAAAAAGTAAAAAAGGGCTGTGGATGTAGTTCAGTGCAAAGGCCCTGGGCTCAATCTCCCAAAACAAATGAATACCTCTTAGAAGCAAAGTGGCAGGGTGGTTGTCAGGGGCTGGTAGAGCGAGGAGTCGCTTAATGGCAACAGAGTACAAAATGAAAAAGTTCCAGAAACCTGTTGACTGACAATATGCATATAATTAACTCTATGCTTACATTTAAACATGGTTAAATGGACTGCATGTGAATTGGTGTAAATGCCTCGTCTTATGACATGACCAACAACTGTACATGGGGCCGATTCCTGTGACATGGCACTTTTGAATTCTCAGCAGTACTCCAGAAGTCAGAGAAGCATCTATGTCACTTGGCCTGAATAACAAAGCTAACAAGTCATGACTTAGTCCTGTGGGCCCCACACCTAAACCCACACACGGTAATCCCCCTTCAGCCAGGACTTTCCAATATTTCAGTCACATGAGGTCAACAAAGTCCTGAAACACTAAATGGAAAACTCCAGAAATAAACAATTCAGAAGTTTTAAGTTGGACACCATTCCCAGCACCAAAAACCAAAAACCGAAACAAAATTGCATTCTATTCTTTGTTTGTTTTGCATTCCATTCTGATGAAATCTTTCTGTCCCACTCTGTTCTGCCCAGGATGTGAAGCATCCTTTTGTCTGGAGGGTCCATACACTTTCTGCCCACCTGTCACTTTGGAGCCCTCTTGGTTATCCAACCGACTGTCACTTCACAGAGGGCTTGTGTTTAAGTGATCCTAATTTTATTTAATAATGGCCCCAAGGCACAACAGTAGTCATGCTGGTGGGACCTGGTACGCCAAAGAGAAGCCATTAAGTAATTTCTGTAGGTGAAAAGGTGAAGCACAAGAAGATAGGGAGAAGGCCAGGGATATACCTTAGCGGCGTAAGTGCCTGCCTGGCAAGCGCAAGATCCTGAGTTCAATTCCTGATACAAAAAAAAAAAAAAGAAAGAAAATGGTTGTTTTTGTTTTTTTTTTGTATCAGAAATCGAACTCATGACCTTGTACTTGCCAAGCAGGTGTTGTGTCACTGAGCTATATCCCTGGCCCCGATAGTTTTTTTTTTAAAACTGGTTATATCTATTCTAACACTGGTTGTATCTCTATAACACTGGTTATATCTATTCTAAATACTAAAAAGACATACTGACTGAAGGCTGTGTTGTGGTCATCCATGTTTCAACAATAAGACAACGAGAGAGGGAGTGAGGGAGTGCACTTTTGCATAACTTGTATTTACAGTTCATCGTTATAATTGTTCTACCTTACCATAAATTACTGCTTCTCATCTCTTCCTGTGCCTACTTTGAAAACTGAACTTTATCACAGGTATGTATGTTCTATCCGTGGCTTGAGCCACCTACTGGGGGCCTTGGATGGTTTCCCCAGGATAAGTGGACTCTATGCTCCAGTTGCACAGAGGAAAGTGGCCTTTCCACTATGTGACAGAGTTGGGGCAAGGAGGTGGCTGTGCAGAGGGGGCTGTGCAGAGGGAGCTGTGGCACTCTTCACCCGTCTGTGAGTCAGCAGTAGCTCAATCTAGCTAAAACCAGTCAGTACTACTAATGATGCCAGCTTCAGCTCCTGGTGTGCTTATTTACAGCACCCGTGGGAGGTAAGTAACCACCAATTATTACTTCGGGGAAGAAAGTAAAGCACCTTAAATGTGGTTTATGCCTTTACCTCGAAGGATAACATCAGGCAAATGGGAAGGAATGGCCTCCGTGGGCAGGCAGTGGCAGCTCCTCACCATGCACCCTCAGCACTGAGCCTGTGCCCAGTGCCTGCTGAGCCCCTGCGCCTGCTCCTGAAGTCAGCAAGGCATAATTACTCATTTGCCTCATTTGTGGCTGTTTTGATTGAACCCCGCTCCCCCCATTTCTGGGCCTGCTTTTGTTTTTTAAAAGCCGTGTTGCCGGGTTCTTTATGTGCCCACTTAGTTATCTGGCATTGCCTGTCCCTGTCGCCGTCCCTGTTGGACTTAACCAGAAATGGATGCAGTCCTGGGGCTCTGATGATGGCTCTGTGAAGCTGATGAGGAGCATTTAGCACATTGCCTGGGACAACTGCCATGATGTAAGGGAGTGCAGGCACCTTGAGTACTTTGTACTCCTAGAGAAAAGACAGGTGTCAATGCCACAGGTGCAAGCTGAGAGCAAGGTGGCCAGGCATGAGGCTCCTTTGAGGTTCATGAGGGAATGTGTTATGACCATGTTGATCCAAAGTGGCTGAATTGTCTAATCCTAGTGACCTGGACCTGTGGTTAGCCTGCAAATACTACCCCACGCCAGAAGAACTCAGCCTCCAGGAACCCAGCAGAGTCCAACTTCCCACTGCTGCTGATGGACAGCCATTGTGGTGCCCAGCCTCCCTTGGGTGGCTGCTCACCACGTGACACTAGTCCCATCAAACCTCACATTTGTGGTACTGTCACTTCACACTCATGGCTTATGCTTGAATCTTTCAGGAAGTCCCTGTTCTGTACTTTCTGGGATAGTACAGAAGGCTGAAGGTAATCGGACAGGAAATGTGCTCCACCCATGCAGGCTCCCAGAAAGGACTGGGGTCAGGCCACATGCTTTCCAGCCCTTTGGTCTGCTTACTGTTCCAAAAGAAGTGGCAAAGATGCCAAGTGCGGCAGTGTTGCCTGTAGTCACAGCTACTTGGAGGCTGAGGCAGGGGGATTGCTTAAACCCAGGGAGTTGGTGCCAGCCTGATCAATATAAGACCTTATCTCAAAAACAAAACAAAAAAAGGGGGCACAGAATTTGAGATGCTGTGGCTTCCACTTCAGCTCAGACTAGAGCCATTACAGCACAGAATTCCAAATCCTAATTGAATGCATTTGTTTCTTGTGGGGAGGGCCAAGCATCTTCTCTGTGAACCCCACAACTATTGGCTCCACACTGCACCAGGAAGATTTCTGGATGCTGCTGGCAGACCAGTCCCCCCATAAGCTCCTGCCAATCTCGGGGCATGGAATCAAAGCCTTTCTGCAGGTCTGCTGGTGTCCAGTGGATCCTAAATTGTGCAGACTACTACAGGCCTCATCATACCAATAGTGTTTCACACACAGAATCCTAGCACTTTAGTCCTGGCTCTTGCCAGGAAATGCTGAGGAGCCAGGGAAGCTGCTGTCAAGTACTTGGGCTTTGCCTTAAATCTAGGGCAGTGGCCAGGTACAAAGTGAGGCAGAGCCAAGCAAGAAGGAGGGGCTCTTCCTGGTAGGTGAACTGTGTGTTTCAGGGCTTCTGGCTGCCCCTGACCCACAGGCCCATCAGGGAGGCCTAGTAATTGATCGCCACAATTAGTGTCTGCTTTTATGATTTCAGTTGTTGGCAGAGAAGGACACAGGCGCCCTTTCCAAAGCCCCATCCAGGGAGCCACTGGTGCTGCAGGGATGAGGGGGCTGGCAGGGGCTGCTGCCTGGGAGGTCTGCACCTGCCTCCTGCTGCCCTCCCTCTGGTACCAGCCTCAGCCTCCTCCCTTTGCTGTTTCCTCCCCGTTGGGCAGAACTCTAGATCTAATCATGGAACTTTTGGAAAAACCAGACCAGCCTGGCTCAGATTGGCATGGGGCTTGACTGTCAACAATAAAAAGACCAGATGACCTCTGGTCCAGAAAGAACTAAGTGGATATATGTAACCCAGGAATGAACGGAGTCCTTCTGGGAAACCTCTCGTATCAGACTTCATTAGAATTTCACACCCTTGAAGATTGTAGGTGCTGTGCTTTCCTCAAAGATTCCAGTGCCAGACACACACACGCACAGCAGTGGGCCCTCCTGGTGATGTTAACCATGGAGTGGGTTGAGCTTACTGAAAGGCCCGATCACTTTTAGAGGACTCCCACTCCCTTCTCAGTCTTGTATCCTCTACCAGGACCTGCCCTATCCCCTTCATGGCTGTGAGCAGTTTCCCCAGCCAGCTCCAGCCAGCCATGGACCTGCTTGCTTCAGAGCTCAGTACATCAGCTCTCTCTGTGGCTCTCCACTTGCCTGCATCTGGCACTGCTTTGGGCTGAGCTGTCTTTTTTCACTTCACACATTTTCATTCTCTGGGTAGCTTCTAAATTATAATCTTACGCTCTGTCTTCTCCAACAGCACCTGGAAAAGTACCCTGTAAGAAGCAGCTATTCCCCAGGCCCTCCCACACCACTTTGACCATTAATGCCTCCCCTGGGTTATGGACAATAAGGTGCATCTGAAGATGAAGGGATCAGCACCACTAGGTGTGGCTACCAGAAGCAAGGAGTGCTCCCCCTCTGGGCTGCGTGGGAACTGATTCCCTCTCAATTCCAAACTAATATTGGTGGAGAAAAGCAGTGCTGCACTCTTAGCCAATATGCATAGATTAAAATAATGAACAAACGTAGCAGCCAGCTAGTGGGAGATATTTTACAAAAATGTGGCTGCAGCCTCTGAACAGAGCCACCAGGGCTCAGGGCTTTAATATTTAACGCTGAGATTGGAGAGGTAGCAAAGGGGCCTGGCCGGGAACACACAGCCAGTCACCAGGAACTCAGGAGGAATATTACTTATTTAGAATCCATCCAGGGACCAAAACAAAGTTGGGAACAAACTCATGACATGATGCCATTGTTACTCGCACAGGATGAGGCTCTTTATTCTGAGTCCTTGTGTACAGAAGCCTGGGAACCTTGAGGCGGGACCAGCAGGGCTTAGGTCAGAACCACATCTGGAATTAAGAATGACATTTCTGATGTGGAAATGCCATAAATGGTACAGGATGAGTAGAATCACTGCTTAGTAAGAAAGGGCAAATGGCTTTGTAAGCCACAGCAAGAGTATGCCTATCCTGGACAAAGACAGAGGAGTGGCCATGAATGTCTTAAGTTGGTCCAAAACAATTTTCCTATTTCTCCTAAGAAGCACAGCACTCAGAACAAACAGGTAAACTCAGAACAAAGTGCCTTAATGTTTCAGATGACCATGTGGCACCTCAACGGAACTGATCACCAACATGGATGCCAATATTTCTGTGAATAAGATATCTTCAACTGTAGTTACATGATTGTTGAAGTTTTGAGTGAATACATGCAACTCAGTATGTTCTCATGTCCTACTCAGGAAGTTACTCAAGAAAATAAGGGAGAGTTCAATCCCAGTCCTCTTGAGGTATTAGTTTTCCTGGCTGTTGGCAACTGGGATAAATAAAAATGTTGCTTAGCAAAAAGACCCCTGCGCAGCTCGCCTTTTCACATGGAATCATTTAAGGTTGACAGAAAGTGGCAGAGACTGCTCCAACCATTCCCTCTTAACTCTCCCTTCTCCCAGCTTTCTTTGATGTCAGCATCCCCGAAAATTAAGAAATCAACACTGGTACAACACTACCAACTAGACTGTTTTTGTTTTTAATTCCTCAGTTTTTCCACTTATCCACATTCTGCCAGGCCCCAGGCTGACTCTGTACTGGCCCCAGTTTGTCCTTGACTGCCACCACCTCAGGAGATACACTATTCACTGCTGAGTCTACAAGGGATGAAATATCTTTTCTGAGGCCTCCAACTCTGACCGCCCATGGGCCAAAGATTCTCTCAGTGGGAAGTGGAGCAGCTGGATCTGCTTCACACCAGTGGGTGATCTGCACTGGGAAAGGTTGAGATCCCTGAGGGTAAAGAAAATCATTGCACAGTCTTGGCTGCTCAGCATCAACTACAGGAATTCTTTAGATAGGAGGTTTAAAACGTCCTTTCAAAGGTTAATGCTTTTACCACATCTACAGCAGTGTCTCATTTTTTCTTTTCTAATGCTGTATTTGCATTTCAAGTCATATGTAGAATTTTATATGGACAATCATAAACAAGCAGCGGCCAAACATCCCCCATCGCTGGGGACTCAAGGGATGTTGAACAAAGGTTCTCCAAGATAGGTCTTTTCTGACAATATTTAGAAGGATATTGAAACAGAAGCCCTTGTGCTGGCTTATTATCAAAGGTATCATGTAACCCAGATTCTGTAATAAAAAGGGCCTGTATGCTGGATAACATCATATCACAAAATTAAGAGATGGAACAAGAAACTATTAGGTCATCCCTATCCTATTCAGCTGCTTTCCATCCGCTTGCAATCATGAACAAGTTTGTTTTTCATTCCACAGGGCTTTTGCTCACTTAAAAATGTGTCATGAGGCAAATTCATACTCCACATCTCCTGTAGTTTATCTTATAATTACTTTCTGGAATTAAAATCTCTGTCTAGCTGTCTTTGTGTCTATGAAATATTTATGCTCTGCATCACATGTCTAGGGGAACACAGAGTTGGATTTCTGTTGGTGATTTTTACTCTATCTTATCTCACTAACTGCCAGATTCACAGTGCTGGAGCCTGTAACTGCAGCTAGGGGAAGACGCTCACTAAAGGACAGGGGATCTCTCCCAGCCCACTGTGCAGACAGGGCTAGCGGGGCTGGCCACCCTGCTCTGCCCATCACAGCTTCCAGGAGGGAATCGACCTGAGGGTGAGATTGCCCTTACATTATAGGCCATAATCTGCAAACATACAGAATGGCTACTCAGAATGTAAAGACACATTCCTTCACCATGAGGCTGCCTGAGACGTAGCCTATCTTATTGTTTCCCTAAGATCTTATGATACAGCCCTAAGGCCACCAATTTTTGCCACCTGAAGTACATAAGCATCATACAGAGTTCAAAAGCATGGTCCTCACTTTCAGGGGTCTATGGCCTAATTCCAAGAACACTGTCCCTGAGACAGTGCAGATACCATGAGGGAACACAAGACAAGCACATTCTACCATTTACCTTTCTCCAGCCTTCCCTGCTATATTATGTAATAGTCATTTTTACTGTTCAAAAAAATATCTCTGAGCTGGGCATGGTAAAATATCCTTCTAATCCCTGCATTTGGGAGGCTGAGGCAGGGGGATCACCATGTGTCTGAGGTCAGCTTGCACTCCTAGTGAGTTCAAGGCCAGCCTAAACTACATAGTAAGACTCTGTCTCAAGCTGGGCATGGTGGTGCACGCCTGTAATCCCAGCACTTGGAAGGCTGAGGCAGGATCGTTGCGAGTTCGAGACCAGCCTGGGCTACAAAATGAGCTCAAGGCCAGCCTGAACTGCATAGCAAGACCCTGTCTCAAAGAGACAAAAAAAAAAAAAAAAAAAGTATCTGCAGTCCTTCCTTTCTGGACACATAGGATTGGGGTCATGTGACAGGCTGTGGCTAATGAGCTGGGAGCACTACATACAGAAGCCGTAGGCAATGGGTGTCATTGCTGGTGTGAGGCCTCCAGAATCATGGCAGTTGGTGATGTTCCCAAGAGTGGCTTCTCCATTGTCCCAGGCCTTGGGGGAAAGGATGATGCAGAGCTGACCTGTCTTGCAGATCACAGCCATGGAGTGGGAGTGAGAATTGACCTTTGTTTTCCACTGCTATAACCCAGCCTATCCTGAGCAATTCCACACAGGAAGGAAATGACTTTCCCAAAGATAATAAATTTCCTCCAGTCAAATGTCTTGAAGGTTTGGCAATCCTACTCTCTCACAAATTCAGCATAGTACTGACCACTGTTGATCACTCCCCTGCCTTCCAATCTCTCTTGAGGTCTTTTTTGTGACTTCTCTTCCTACCCTCCCCTACCTGCAGAGATCCTCAGGTTCTAGTCTGCCTGGGTCATAATCTCTTTCTTAGAGACCTTATCCATCATCTTAGCTTTAACTTATTCCAATTCTACTTCTGTGTTTTCCTTTTCATGCAACTTCTGCAAAATTCAACACGGTCTCAGACAAAGTGACATCATCTCTGAATGTTGCCCTTGCTCATCTCCTGTCTTAGCTACTTTTCTCACTGCTGAGACCAATATCTGACACCTACAACTTAAGGGAGGAGAGGTTTATTTTGCCTCACAGTTTTTAGAGGTCTCAGTCCATAGTTGGCTGGCTCCAAGGCAGGAATGGCATGGTGGAAAGGCCTGAGCTGAGGACAGCTGCTCACCTCATTGCGGTCGGCCGGGGGGTGGGGAGAAGGGAGCAGCTGGGGAGGGACAGATACTCTTCCAGGTCACACCACTAGGAGCCCACTTCCAACCGAACCCCACCTTGCAGTAACATTCAGCTCACCACCCCAGGATCCAATCGCCTTCTAAAAGCACTACCTCAGAGCACATGAGGCCTTTGGGGGACATCCCAGATCCGACTATAACACCTCTCTACCCTTGTCCATCCTGGGCTCCAGATCTGACACTGCACATGCTCTCCCTGGCTATCTCCTGCAGACCCAGTCAGACAACAAGTTCTACTGGTTATTTTCTAACTCTTCCTATCGGCCTTCCCTTCCACCTCCATCAAACTAGTACCCTGAGTACTTAGACCTCTGCTAATACAGTCTTAGATCCTCTGAGCCATCCCCTTATATTCCACAACCCACTCCCAGACTTGTCTCCCAAACACCAGCCTTACACAATAATCTGTCTTCGTTACACATCAAATGAAACTCAAATTTCTCTGATGTTCTAGGTCCTCCCTCAACCTTAGATTTCATGCTTTATTCTTTAGTGTTTTTCTAATGCTTTCCTTAAACCACCAACTCACTGCTGATAGTGGGTATCTCTTAATTTTGTTACTCCAGCATTCTTGACCCTCTTAATCTGTCAATGGCACCATACCACTCCCCCACTTTATGTGACCCTGGTGGGGCCAACATCAGTGCCTACATTGAGTGAACATATGATATGACTACAGTGACATTATGTCCTGCTTTCCCAGGAGAGACCTAGTTTATGCCTATTAGTCTAATAAACTAATAGGACATATTTCATTCTCAAAATATACCGTACCAATTAGGATCACATGCAGTCACCCTAAACATGGCTCAAATCCTGCCTGGTGGCACGTTGGGGACCACTACAAAGTGGCTCTGAGCAGGATTTAATATTAACCAATTGACTTTTCATATTTACTTGGGAGTTGTCCGAGTCTTAGGCACCTTGTCTGCAGATGGGCAGCTGATTCATAGTAAATGAACCTGTCTGAGTCACTGGTCACTGCTGAGGCCTGTATTGGCCTGTGAAGCTGTGACGCCTCAAGGACAACGTGACTGCAGCTGACTTCTGGTTCCTTCCCCTATTAACTTTAGGAAACTAAGGCTGCAGGCATCTTAGCCCTGCTGTGAAGGCCTTCCTGGAGATAACAAAGCTCTCCTAAATTAACATAATAGTACTTGGAGGAGTACTTGAAAGGATTACGGAGTCCTGCTCAGATTCCTGCATTTTCTTCAGTATTCCCCCTCCCTTATTTGAAAACCTAATAAAAAAGGGTGACCCAGAAAAGTCTTTGGCTAATTCAGAGAATATAGAAGTTGGAAAAGAATTAGTCCCTCCACCCTGAAGTCATATTCCATTGTCTCATTTTTTTATTTACACCTTCATCCATCTACTCGCTTGGGAGATTGTGGGCCTGATCAGCCTGCAATAACTTAGGGTTTTTTAACCTGGTCTTCAATAGTGGCACACACCTGTAATCCTAGCACTCAAGAGGTATAAACAATGAGGATCCTGGGCAACGCAGTGAGATCCTGTCTCAAAAAACAAACTAAAACAGCTCAAGAAAGCCATGAGTCCACCCGTGGATTTGGCACATGTGCTGGGGGAGATACTCCCTTGTTATGGCTGTAGCCCAGGTTGTAGGCAGCTGTTCTGCAGCAGTCATAGACCAGCACTCAAGAGTGGTGAGGACCTCATTTGGATTCCTGGATCCAGGTACATCTGAAATTTGGGAGCCAATATTCCCCTTTTGGAGAAATCTGTTCTGGGGTGCTTGTCACACACAATTTTTTTTTTTTTTTTTTTTTGTGGTACTGGGGATCGAACTCAGGACCCTGCACTTGCCAGGCAGGTGCTTATGCTACTGAGCTATATCCCCAGCAAACCCCCTTTCTTTCGCACACACATTTTGACCCACATACAACCACAGCTTCAGCAGTCTCCTTGGGCCCCTTACTCAGTCCAAGTCCCCATGTTTAAGGGGACTCTGTAGCCCTAGACACTTCACTCAACTTCAGGCCTGCTTTGGGAAATTTATTCTCTGAACTCTTATAACAATGACAGCCTCTGCCCTGCAACCTCATAAACGCAATGTTTACATTTACTGCCCAGTTGTTTTAGGCTTTTTTCTTCTTCCAAGAATAAGACACTATATTCCTGGGGAGAGAGGGACCGAGTATAATCTCATCTTGTTTTCTTGAGGCCTAACAGTGCTGTGCACACAGCAGCCACCCAGTAAATATTTGTGAAGCATATGAATTATAAATGTAAAGGTAATATTGACTATGTGTCCAAGCAGAAGAGAGTGTCCTATGGGAAGTGGTCAGTGGGAAGTCATCTGTTTACCCAGGCTGGACAGGGGCACATATTCATTGTCTTTCTGATGTGCAGTTATGCCTAACATCTTCCACTCAGTTACATTTCCCCACTTCATACGTGTTCTCCCCTCATTTCAGTCTGACTCCTGATCCTGCCTCTGGGGCCATTCTTGAGGCACTGGTGTCCTCCCTACCTTAAATTCAATGGGTTTATCACCACCTTGTTCTGGGCAGTTCATCACTTCTTCTTGAAAGCTCTCTCTCCCCTGGCTTCCACTCCTGGGGAACAAGGACCCCTCCCCTCTTTACTTCTGTCCTCAGTTCTTTGGTTGCTCATTCTCCACTAACTAAGCTAATTCATCTTTGGTCTTTACATATTGGATTTCGCCATAGCTAGAGGCCTAGTGTCTCTTCTCCACACCATTTCCTTGCCCTGGGCAATCTCATGAAAACTTATGGTGCAATTTCATATTTATGCTGATGATTTCTGACTTTATTTCTTGAGTCCAGATCTCCTTATTTGAGCTCCACATTCACAAATCCAATTATTTTCCAACTATTCTTATTTGTCTCACATGAGGCATGGTCAAATTGAAACAACTTTTTCTCTTACCCGTAAGAATATTTTTGGCTACAAATAATAGAAAACAACATCTTGAACAATAAGGTCATAGGTTAGTTCATAAGAAGTCTAGAGAAATG
This sequence comes from Dinomys branickii, assembly GCA_004027595.1. Taxonomy (NCBI): domain Eukaryota; kingdom Metazoa; phylum Chordata; class Mammalia; order Rodentia; family Dinomyidae; genus Dinomys; species Dinomys branickii. Next base: position 19,753 of record PVLD010004143.1, on the reverse strand, counting down.
AAATTGGTTCACAACTTAACAATGTCTTCAACAGCCTGGGTGCTTCACACCTTTTGCTGTGTCTTTTTGCTTGGACATGGTCTTTAGGACCTTCATGTTACCAAGAGGGCCGGCATTTCCAAGTGCCACAAAAAACATCTGCTAGAAGAGTTATAGCCCAACAGGTATCTCTTTCACTAGGAAGGTGATCCCTTCCTAACTTTCTGCCCCCAAAACAGGACCACAGGTTTATGTGATGGTGCTGTTGACCATCAATTCAATGTTAACAAACTAACTATATATATATTAATAAGGTGTGCTTCATAAAACACAAAGGTTAACAATGGATCAGTTGACCCAACTGTTGTGTCTAGAGAGCTAGGAACTTAACCAGGTATTTCTCTTGGGAACAATTCCTCAGGAGCATTCTTAAATCAAGTCCACCTGCAGTGTTTGTTGGTGTTAGAGTCAACATCCAGGAGACAAGCTGTCGGTAGGAAAGAGGACAAAAGTCATTATCTCCTCCATGCTTTCTCTCCTCGAACATGGGCTGGAGCGATTTATGGGGAAGGAAGGCAGTATGGCTGCAGACTGGGCAAGGTCTTCCTCAGCAAGTGTGTTTTCCCATCCCCTGTCGCTAGTTAACTATGGAAAGTGTTACAAAGGCCACTTGGGTCCTCTGAGTCTAAAGAAAGGTTTGGCAGTTAAATTTAGGGGAGGCTTTTCTCCACTCTGAGCACCTTGGAGGGGAACGTCTCTGTCACCCAGAGGACCTGGGAGAAGCGGAAATTCTGCAGCAAAGAGGGCTCCAAAGGCAACTAAAGGGAGCAAGTCATAGGGTCACTTCTACGAGGACCAGAAGATGCACGTGGGGGTGTGAGGGGAAGTGGGACGCCAGTGAAAAGTACACTGGCATTTTTCGCACTGTTCCCCCCATCTTTCTCTCGATCGTAAGTTACTTCTAAGGACTGCTGGGCCAGAACCGCAGCTCTCGACCCCCAGGTGAACCAACACAGCAGCGGTGGTCTCCCTGCCCGTCTCTCTCCTAGTCGTCTGTAGCCGGTCCTTTCCCGGAGACCCCTCGAGGGACACGCCGTGACGCCATGGAGACGGGACTCTGACTCAAGCGCTCACGGCGGCCCAGCTAAGCCCGTGTAGAAATACTTCACCGTGACTCAGCCACTCGCGGTCAGACTCCTCTGGACTGTTCGAGAAAAGAGGCGAGCCGGCCGGAGTAATAGGCGGGCTGTAGGTCATGGCGCTGCGGGATTGGTTAACTGGCCCGTTAACGTCATCGGAACGCGCCGAACTTTTCGGACAACTGAGCCACAGGATTGGTCGACCTGAGGGTGACGCAATTTAGGCGCGCTGGGAACGCCTAGCCGGCGAGGCTTGGGACAGGAAGTTCTGTATAAATTGCTGGGGCTGTAAGCATCGTTATGCAGCATTTCTGGTGCTTCACGGGAGTTGGGGGAGGTCTTGCTACCTTGCTCCGTGAGGCTGACCGTGGAGAAGGACACCTTTTCCGTCTTCGCGACCTTCTCCTGGCTCCTGCAGCTGCCTTGCTTCTCCAAGACAGCCAGGTACTGGGTCAGGGTAGGGCCTCAGCAAGGGCCCGAGGCCGGCCCGGGGTCGCAAGGGGTTACTCCGGTGGTCCGAGGGGGCGTTTCCCCGCTGCCAGGCCCCACCCTGTATGGACAAAGTGTCACTCAAGGGTAGAGTGATTGACCCTCCCGCACCGCGTCAGGCATCCTCTGACCAATGTTGTGGTCAAAAATAAGGTCATTTTGAGATTGACAACAGATTCTGGTCAACAAAACAGCCTTCGGAATACCTGCTGTGTCATGTGCACCGTGCCATGCCCTTCAGGTGCACAGTGGGCACACCCAGCACAAATAGCCCTTGGGAGCTGTGAGTGCTGTTAGGGGAGGCAGAATAGAGGGCGCGTGACTTAGGTGGGGCTTTCTTTTGAGGAAGTAGCACTTCAAACCTGGGTGCTGATGGGGTGGGTAGGTGTTATCTGGGGTAAGAGCGTCGAGGTCTTGGAGGGCTTGGGAGGAAGGGGCACTCCGGGAGAGAGGAGGGCGCTGAGGGGAAAATCTGGAAAACACCTCTGTTACTTGAACTCTAGAAGGGACTGGACTTCTGAGAGGTTTGGTGGGTGCCAGGTCATGATGGGGACCTTATAAGCCCTGCTGTGGATTTGAGTGCTCTCTCTGGTGCAGCAGTTTCACAGGGGTTCATGTGTTTTCCATTATGAATTAGTTAATGACTGGCACCTTGCCCTGATCAACTGTGGGGTGAGATCATTGAGGAATAAGCTCAAAGTAAAACTCAATGCATTAGGGAGAGAGAGAGAAAGGAGGAGTCAAGGGACAGAGCTAAACCCCCTCTGAATAGCATAATGAACTAATGTGATTTAACACCTGACAACGGAGTTTTGTTTTGTGTCGACAAGTAACTTCAGTAAATGCAATTATGAATTGAAATCTATATAGGTAGTAATTTTTCCTGGCAGCTGTGTGAATTGAATATAGGAAGCCCCTTTTAGTATGAGTTGAAATGTGGCTTAATGAAATCCAGAAGTCAGAGTGAGCTTCATAAACTAAGGGTTAAAAGAACAAAGAGGAAAAAAAAAACCCCATCTGTCTTACTAGGGTTTGTTCTGAGGCTGAGACCTGGTGTTTGTGCTGAAACTCCCATTTTTCTGTTTACTGAAAGTCAACAAGAATTCGTGATACCTCAGTCTTGTGCAAGGGCGTAGGAGGACTTAGGCTTTTAATGTTCCCAGTAGAGGGTATTTGATTGCTTTCATTAGCTATGTAGGTTAGGTTATAAGTCCTGGGCACAAAGTTGGGGCTTGTTATGATTTGTCTGCATGTCCCCCCAAATCCTCATGCAGTTATGGGGTGACTTTTAGAGTTAATGACTGATACATGATCCAATGCTGGGAATATGGGTGTGAGAGCTATACCCGCCCTAGGGCAGACAGTTTTTATATGTAAGGGAGAGAAAGAGGTTGCTTGCCACCATTCCTCTTTTTGCTCATGCTGTTTTTTGCTGTGTAACGCCTCCTTGAACAGTTGCCCTCTGCCATGTGCCACTGTGCCTCAGAACCAGCCAAGTATGAATTGAAACCTCCAAAAACTTTTAAGCTAAATAAATCTTTCCTTCCTTCATTTTGGATGTTGGGTATTTTGTCTCAGCAACAAGAAAAAGTAACCAAGACAGGGCTTTCATAGCTGAGTCTCCTCTTAATTCTCTTAATTCTCATAGGTAATATTTAACTGCCATCTGTGTTGTGAACACTGTTTTCATAATGGAGTTTCCTGATTTGGGGAAGCATTGTTCAGAAAAAACTTGCAAGCAACTAGGTAAGCAAGTTTAAGAGAATACATATTGTTGCTATTTAATATCCACCTAAAGCTTGGCAGCGGGCTGGCCTCCTGGGCTAAGTGGATACTAGAATTCTGCTTAAAGGGTCTTGATGCAGTATGAAATGTGATCTCTCTTGAAAAGACAGCTTTATAGACTGAGCATTGTTAAATTCAGAAGCCCAAAGTTGTGTTTTTCACCTGTGATGAAGCATTCAGTATAAAGACTTGCTTTGCATGATCTATAGTATTTTTTTCCCTAATCCTTAGGAGATGTTTTACTTTTTTTTTTCTTTTTAGATTTTCTTCCACTAAAATGTGATGCATGTGAACAAGATTTTTGTAAAGATCACTTTACCTATGCTGGCCATAAGTGTCCTTTTGCATTCAAAAAGGTAATTCATCATACTCTGTTCAGAACATATTCTGTTTGAGTGTTATGTGATTACTGACCACTGTATTGAATGGGATGGTTAAGGAGCATTTCCGCCATCTCAGGAAGTTCTGTTAGACAGTGCTACTCTAAAACTATTGAGATTTTTTTTTTTCAGGACTTGTAGAATCAAATTGTTGTAACTGTGAGTCATGAGATCATAACTGGTTAAAAGATAAAGAGTTTTTATTTAGGCACAGAATGGATTTCTACATCAGGAGATAGGGGTATGGTTAGAAACCAGACAAGTGTTCTGAAAAGAATAAGAGGACTGAGGTTTTAGAGAGAAAAAGGGGGGAGCTGGGGTAAGGTGAAATAACTTCAAATTTTTCATTTGGCTGTGTTAGCTACACAAGTTGTATGGAATGATTTCAGATTGGTGCTGAGGTCTGTTCATACATTAAGTTGTCCCTGACGGTTTGCCAGGGGTCATCAGGAAGTAGTAAGTCTTCTGGAACTGTCAGCAAGTCAGCAGGAATCCCCCACCCCCAGGTTGGAAATCGGCACAGTCAGTGGTCTTATAAGCATGTTCTTTCCAGATGGTGTCTTTTGTCTGGAAATTAGAGACTGAACTCATGTCGGGTGGCAGACTGCAGCAGCTATTGGATGTGAGGCTCACAGAGAAATTTTGCTTCCTCTGGATTCCTAAAAGGCTGTTTTCACTTTTATCCCCACACAACATAACCTGCAGTGCTATCCTTGCCTATTACGTTCTTGGTTCCTTTGATCCATCGGCACCAAGGAAAACACAGCTGTGTCTTTATGGGGTATAAGGAATGTATCAGGACTAGTCAGGAAGGTGTTAAAATGCTGTATGGCCTCAGTACATCTGTGGGTGATCTCAACTAGTTGTACCTGGTAGCAACTGGATGGCGCCAGTAAGAAAACTGCCTCTCGAGTTTCACGTCCTCTGTTGGCTTTTCAGGTGGCCCTGTAGCTATTGCTCTCACTTTGTTTCTGAATGGTTCACAGGTTATTTCAGTGAACTTCAACATTCAACACTTCACCTGGTGGCAGATGGAGAGTGGGTGACTTAGTTAGCATCACATCCTCTGAGCAGAGTTGGCCATGGTCTGGCTTTTGCCCTCATTTAGGTCATCAGGATGAGTGGGGAAAATGAGTCACACTCACAGCTTCATTGTTTCTGTGTTGACTGCACCTTCTCATGTCCCTATACTGGGGGAGTCCGGCTGGAAAACAACTAGGAATGCCTTATTTCTCAAGGGTGAACTTGCCAAATGAAAGCACTGCTGTGTGACTTCTGTAGCACCACCTACAGGCAGCCCCCACTTACAGCCCACACTTCTGTGATACCTGCCATCCATCAGACGTTTGTTGTTGCCTCGCTTTCCTCTGGCCTATCCCTCAGCTCCAGTCCTGGCTCAGGATTTTAACCCTGCTTGCTGGTGTCCACATGACTCCCTGTAGAGGCCTCTAGTCTCAGGTTTGCCACCAGAATGGTTGCTGTGCACCCAAGTGCTTGGCTTCAACATGTGCTCCCCTGTCCACTGATAAGCGAATCTTTCTGTTTGTAAAAGCTACGTGGGAAGTCACCAAAGAGTCAGGGAGCAGGCTGGAACTTAAAGTAAGCTGGAGGATCCTTATGTCAGCGTTGTCTCCTCTCCTTCTCATCTGAAGGTATTGTGCAGGTGGTCTTGCCTGCGTGTACCGGACACACAGCCCTGCTGTCCTAAGATGCTGAGTGATCTCACCAGCTTCCTTCCCTGGCACCTCTGTCCCACTCGGGCCTTTCCATGACTGGCCAATAGTTGTGCATATTTAGATTCCATTTGATTCTTCTGAAGAACACTTTCCCTTGTTGCTCCGCTGTCCTAACTGCCACATTCTCCTGGTGGTTGGGGCAGCAGTTTGTGTGTTCTGCTCCTGTTTACATGCTCTGTACTCTGACCTTTTCCATGTGTGCAGTTTCATTGTCTGAATCTTAAATACTGTATTATCCTATATTCATTATTTTTAGGATGTCCACGTCCCTGTGTGTCCACTTTGTAATGTTCCCATCCCCATAAAAAAGGGAGCAATACCAGATGTGGTGGTTGGTGAACACATGGACAGAGACTGCACAAATCATCCTGGGAAGAAGGAGAAGGTAAGGACATGTTCCAGGTCACTTCTGTGACCTGTGAATGTTGTTTTTTTTTTTGCCCCCAGGGGCAAAAAGGTCAATTTTCTAACTGTGAAAATTAGCCCTGGTAGTTTATATATGAAGTGAAACTCTTAATAAGTCAGTATTTTTCTGTGTGGTGAGTAGCATGAGTTTCTAGCTGTGGAAACAGAGTCCCTGCATGAGAATCCTGGGTTAGGGTCTTTACTGTAATGCAGCAGTGTTTCTCCTGAGATAGAGAGGCTTTCCAGAACCTTTCCACTGCTGTACATTTATTTTCTAAGCTCCTAGGAGCAGGTAAGATGATATAAAATTAAGATACTCCATCTTTTTGTGTTGGTAGCATCTGTATGTTTATTGAAGTTGTTTACCCGTTCATTTGGAGTAAAGGGTGTTAGGTGCCTATTCCCAGGGTGGCCACACCCTGTCTTACTTGTTCATGTGTGTGTCTCATCCTGACTGTTTCTTCTTGCTCACTCTTTTTTCCTTTGCCTGTTTGTCACAGTGTGCACTGACGATGTAGCTATTACCTGCTGTCCTGCCACCCCCTCACACACAAACTCTGCCAACTCCCTCCTGCACTTGAGTTGGAGTGTGTCGAGATGGGTTTCCAAGCCTCTCACCATGTGGAGAACAGCCCTGAGAGTCCCTTTGCTGCTTTTCTGGTGGGTCCGGGTTTCCCTTATCTTGTGTTTTTCTTAGCTTACTCCTTTATTTTGTTGGGAGCACACCAATGATTGCTTTTTGAGGGAGGCTGGGGGATAAATGGAGACCGTGTATTTTTCAAGGTCTTTGTTCTCTGCCTTCCCCAGACTAGACTTAGCACCCTGGTGTGAAGGTCCCCGCTGTGCTGTCCCCAGTGTTGGAGGGCATGGCTCACTTCCTCCAGTTGCTCTTGCTTTAGGGAATTTCCATCCTAGCCTTGGCCTAGGACCAGTTTTTCTCCTGGTCCTTTGGAGGATCTTATGTGTGCTGGGTACATAATGGACCCTCCCATTGGAAATTCCAGCCCTGGGGTTTTCTAATGCTCTCTCCATTTCTGTTTTCCCTACTTTCTCCTCTACTCTCTGGATTCTTGTTTCTTTCCCCTGTCCAGTAGGATCTGCCCATCTATTTTCTTACCTGTCTTTTTTTGAGGGTATCTCAGTAAATGTTGTTTTCCTGTGCCTGCTTTGGAGCTGGGTGCTCAGAAAGGGTAGAGTGGACTCTGCCTTCATTATGAGTCATCTTCCTAGTCCACTCCTTCAGAAGGCCCCTAAGGCCCATTTCTTTGGGGCTGATGAGATTCCACAGAAAAAGTGTCCTTCTCCCTACCCAAATACCTGCTCTTGTCCTGGCCAAGTGGAAATATAGCCCGAGGTCTGCATGGCACCTGATCCTGCAGCTCCACCCCTACCCGAACCATAGAGTGCTCCTCCTACCCCTGGCCTTGCTCCCCAGGCCAGCTCAGCAGCCTTTCAGAACCTGCCTTTGCCAACACTGAGGAGAAGGCATGCAGCTACTCCTGAGTCGTGGCATCCGCTTGCCAGCCTCATTACTACTTGTCTGTATGCTTTTTACCTGTTAAACACTTGTGGCTATATACTTTTTTTGAAATTCTTTGCTCTTGTGGGTTTATCCCTTCAGAAAATCTCTTATGTCACTTTTATGGTATTTCCAGGGGCAAAACCAGCACATGTGTACACACCCTTTCCTCAGTCATATGTCCAAGGCACCTGGCAGCCATGTGCCCTCTATAGACAGCAGCCCTCAGAGCTCTGTGCCCCCTTGCTGGGAGATTTATTCAGGTTGTTTTTCTCAGGCTAGCTGCATTTGTGTGTCTGCGTCTGTCTCTGTTTCTTGGTCTAATTGATGAAAATAACCGCATGGAGTGGGGGAGGTGGCTCAGTGGTGAGTGCTCGCCTAATGTGCATGAGACCCAGAGTTCCATCCCTAGTGCTACAAAAAGCAAAACAAGAAAAGAAAACCTTTTCTTCTAGGTAGTTGATGTTTGTCACATTTAAGATCAGTTTCTAGTCATAGATGCTAGTTTGTAGCTATCAACTATTTTAACTAGATTTCATTAAAGTCCCATAGCAATCACATGAATAGCATAAATTACCCTAAAGGAGGACCCATTAACTCTTTCTGTTTCCAAATTCTCAAAGGACGGAATCCCTGTTTGTCTCCTCTGTGGGGACAAATCTAGTCCCCTTCCTCACCCTGGACACTCCCACCGTGCAGCCCCCCTGGCCCGCCACCCTTCACCGTTTTGGAGAAGTGTGACCCTTACTCTTGGCTTGACCCAGAACCATCACCTCCATCTTCCCTTACTGTTCCACCCTGGATTTTGTGCTACCAGGCTGTTCCCAGGTTGCTGGACAACCCCCTTACCCCCTAACACACTTGCCCCTGACAGGAAGTCAGAAGTGCCCGGAATTTATATCAATAGCTGTCCCTCCTTCCAGAAATGTCCATGACTAGTGTTTGTGGGGGACAGATATTCTAGCTCCCTTGCCTCTAGTAGCGTACATCCCTCACCGACCACAGAGTTCCCGAGAGCCAGCTGCTCCTTGTGGTATGGGCTTGTCATGCCCCTGCCAGGCCTCTTCTTTCCTTTGAGGTCCTTTTGTTCTTAATCTTCAGGGACACCTCCAGTCTACCTTGTGAGTCCCTAACCTTGCTGTCTTGATCAGCACCTCTTCCCCTGGCAGCAAGGTGTCTGAGTGGAACCCTGAGACCCTCATTCTATATAGCTAACACCTGTGTCTAGCTTTAATATGCGTGGTCGGGCTGCGGTTGGTAAAGAATGCCTACTGATGTGACTTACCTTTTAGGTGTTCACATACCGGTGCTCCAAAGAGGGATGCAGGAAGAAGGAGATGCTGCAGCTGGCTTGTGTTCACTGTCATGACAACTTCTGCATTCAGCACAGACACCCTCTGGACCATGGCTGCAGGGCTGGGAGCTGCACTGCCAGCAGAGCCGGGTGAGGGTGGCTCCTGGCTGTGGCTGAGCTGGCAGGCAATGCCATGCAAAAGGAGTACCAGCTTGAACTCAGGGCTGGGTTGGGGGCAACTTCAAGCATCATCTGCACAAAGTTGTTCATCCTAAGTGTTCGCTGTAGAGTGGGAACATAATAAAGTTGGATTTTAAGTTGGAGTCTGCTTGTGTTACTTTCTTGTAGCTGCTATGATAAAGTACCAGAGAAAGTACCTTCCACAAGAGAGACTCTTTCATGAGTCTTGGCTCTCTCAAGAGGGCTAAGGGAAGGGTCCTGCTCAGCCTCCCCAGCATTTTGTGGTTTGCTGGCTGCTTTAGTGAGCCTCAACCTGTGGACCCAGCCCCTGATTTTTGCCGTCATCTTCCCACAGCCTTCTCTCTGTGTATCTCTGTGTCCCCTCTTGTTCCTGGAAGCATGGGGAAGTCACCTGGTAGTTGCCTCTGTGCCCTATCTTCCCCTCCTGTTGTGGAGGCCCCTTCTGACCTCTTTGAAACTTGGTCTCTTTTGAAGACCCTGACTCCAGACCAGGCCCATTCTGAGGCACAGAGGTCATGATCCCTGTATGTCCTTTGTAGGACATGATTCAGTCCGTAATTCTAGTACCTTTATCAAGCAGTAGAAACATCTGCCTAAATTTGCTGTTGAATAGAAGTGCAAGGATGTTAGCTTTTAATTGCTCTCTGTTGCTTCTCTTGTTGTTCACACCCAAACCAGGCTGGGGTCAGCTGCCTGGCTGTGTAGATCAGAGGGGCTTTCTTGGTGCACATGGTGAGACTGACTGGACATTGAACTTTCTGTGCAGGTGTCAGGCTGCAGGAGCCTCCAAGTCTAAGCCATCAGGAGCTCTAAATGCCCTGTCTTCCAGTTGGCTAGCCCAGCGACTCGGGTGAGTCCAAGGTGCATGCATGAATGAGTATAGCTGTAGTGATGTGGGTGTGAGGCACTGTGCCCAGTAGTCATGGTGGCCTTAGCTGTGTGATGGAAGGACCATGTGGGACTCCCGAATCCTGAGTACAGTCCATTCTAACTCCAAGTCCTGTCAGCTGCTTCTGAGATGTGCCTTGTGGCCTCTAAGATCCTACTGTATGATGGGCCACCTCTAGATAATCGGTATGTGTGTATAAACAGTTGGCACTTTCTGTCTCTTCTAGATGGAAAGTGAAGTGATAGGGGCACTCTTCACCCAGCATATCAGCTTGTCTCTGCACTGTTCCAGCCTCACAGGTGACTGATGCTCTAGTGATTTCTTTTCTTTGAGGACAGTAAAACTTTCCCATGATACATACAAAATTGAGGAAATTCAGGATTACTCCAAGGTGGGTTATATTACCATATGATGAAGTAAGTGGCTTCAAGAGCAGAGGATCCAAGTGAGCCAGATCAGCAACAGCTCTGCCCTGAGTTGGCTGGTCCAGAACCCAGTCTTCTGTAAGACTGTCCCTTAAGACTCTGTCCCTGGTGCCTCACCCAGACGGCTGACCATAGCTCTGGGACCCTCTGCATGCAGCATCTATGTTGAGTTAGCCATCTGAGCCTAAGGAAAGGAGGAACCTCTCTTGCCTTATTCAACTCCATGTCTAAGATGGCCCTCAGTCTGCTCAAGGTCCCTGAGAGACTGAGTTAGTTGTGTCCATTTCTGATTGCACAGTGCTGGCACACTTTTGGAGGTGTGTGTTAGGACTGCTACATGCTGTTTCTGCCATAACAGCATTGAGAATGGGCTCTGAGACAGTTATGTCTGGTTTTGGTTTCAACTTAAAGAAGAAAGTTGCAAGATAGCAGCAGTTCAAGATGAAGGCCTATCTAGTGTTGAAATGATGGAAATTTCCAGAAGTAACTTAAAACCACAAAGCAGATGGAGGGCATGGGACTGGCTTGATGGTTTGGAAGAGCAGAAAACCCAAGAAATGGAGAGTGGCAAGGGGCAAGCTGGCATACATAGCCCACAGTCTTACGGTTTGGATGGTGATGCTGTTCCGGTTCCTGACCATGGCTTCATTAGCAAGGACCACATTCTAGGGATCCTGATGACACAGACATGAACATTATGTTCAGTGAGTCAAGTCCGTTGTTTCCCAGGCCCTTGGGAGTCAGAGCTGAGGTGAAATAGTGCATACCAGCTGGTCCTGATCTTAACCCTATAGTCCAGCCACACTGTCCAGACTTCCCATTGAGACAGTTCACTGTCAAAGTCCTAGCAAACTGCCTTTTCTTCTAGTTTCATAGCCTCTAGTTACGGTAGGGGTGAGGGGCTCAGTTACACTCCACACAAAGGTGGCTGAGACTTTCCATGCTGTCTTGTTCAGTATTACTTGATCTAGGCTGCTGATTCTCAGGCATTAGCATATATCAGAGCAACATTTGCCTCTTCCCAGAGTGCTGGGCCCACTGCTCCATTTTTAATGTAGGTCTGTGTAGACTCAGATTTGCCTTTGGAACTACTCCCAGATTGTGGTGCAGGTCTGGGGGCACACTTGGGCAGACCACTGTTCTCTACATCTGTCCAGCACAGCTGCCATTAGCCAGTTAGTCAGTGGGTATCTGAAGTACAGTCAGGACAATTAAATTTTTAATTTTACTTGTTTAAAAACTGCTTGGTTCAGCTGTTAGGATACTTCTAAGTATGTTAGGAACCTGTGTATATGAATCTATTTGTTATAGTTAATTTTTGGTTTTGGTACTGGGGCTGGAACCCAGCCTTGCATATACTAAGCATGTGCTGTACCACTGAGCTACACCTCTAGCCCTATAACTAAATTTTATGGAATCTAAATATAGATCAGGTATTTCTGATGAAAATGTAATGTCCAAATTGAGATGTATCCAAATTAAAAATAAAAAACACACCAGAATTTGCAGACAATACTAAAGTACATAGAATTGTTAAAATATTGTTTACATGTTGAAATGATACTTTTAGATACAATGAATTAATAAAATACAGAAATTAATTTCACCTGCTCTTTTATTTAACTGCGGCTTCTTGAGATTTTAAAAATAGGGGAAGGGCTTGTGTTACATTTCTGTTGAATGGCACTATTCACAATGTTCTAACCTAAAAAACCCAAGTGTCACGGATGGAACACCCCTAATCTGAAATGCTCCAAAATCTAGAACTTTTTTTTTTTCCTTTTGGAAACAGATTCCCACTATGTTCCCAGGCTGACCTCAAACTCAAAAATACTCCAGCTTCATCCTCTTGAGTGCTGGGATGATGGGCATGTACCATGACTTTCTTATGTGACACTGTAAATTGAAGATTCCACAGCTGACCCCATGTTCATTTTCTCATCCTCACATTTTGTGAGTGGGTACCAGGAATCAATCTCAGGACCCTGTGCTTGCCGGACAGGTTCTGTACCACTGAGCTATATCCCCAGCCCTCCATCTTCACATTTAAGTGAAATCTTTTTGTGTGCAACTTGAGCTTTCCACTGAGAAGTTCAAATCACTTGCTATTTTTTCTTAGGCACTTGTTTAGTAGACATTCAGATAATTCACAAGGGCCTAAAGTAGGAGTGTAAAAGTGCTTCTCAGTCCTGTTCCCTGGAAATAAGTCCTACTGTCTTTTGAACCCAGAAATTTCTATACATTTGTAAGAATGTATTTTTAAAACATCAAAGTCAAGCCCTGTCTCTACTGCCTGCTTTTCCCCCTGGCTGCTGTGGGTATCTTCCTCTGGCCTGAAGAATAATGAATAGCCTGCTTACACTGCGGGAGTGTGGGCTGCAGTATTGAATGTTTTCACAAGATGTCACTAGAGGCCTTTGCTGGAATCATCAGGGTTGGAAGTGTCAAGGGCAGTGTATGTCCAACCAGCCCATCAGTCCTGCTTTGGCTGTGTAGGTTGACAGTGTGTAAAAGGGGTATTTTCAATTAACCTTCCAAATTCTCTCTCTTTTTTTTTTTTTTTTTTGAGACAGGGTCTCACTATGCAGTTCAGAATGGTCTTGAACTCACTATGTAACCAGGTTGGCCTTGAACTCGGAGCAGTTCTTCATCAGTCTCCCAAGTGCTGGGGTTACTGGCATGCACCACTGTGCTAGCTCCAAATTCCTTCTGTGCAATAAACCTAGTCCAAACACAAAAGATTGGCTCCACAATAAGTCAGTGGCTGAAATAGTCTTAGTTTCCCATATTCAAGGTCAAGAGTCAGGATCTTAGACATTTTCTCAGCTTTGGAGTCTTCTAAGTGTATGATAGGAAAGCTGGTCTCACGCTGGTCCTGTGTAGACTTTGCCTAGATGAATGTTAATTTCCTTTATTTTGCTGAAATGTTATAAAAACACAAATACAACTTGTCACACAGGGAGAGTAAAGCAGTTAGAGCTTAGGCTAAATTTTGCTCACAGAGGTGGTTTGCTTTGTATTTACTTTGCTTATGTCATCCTTTCATATCTCTTTCTGACAGTCAGGGCTTAGAGACTGCTCTAAGTCTCTACATCTCTTGCAGAGAGCTCTGCCTATGCCTGAGATGGTCAGCTGTGAGGACTTGGCTTATATCCATTTGGCATGGACCTTACGTAGCCAGGAAATCAGCCAGGGGCACTCGGTTCACTTCCATGTTGTAGGGGGACCCACAAACGTGATGGTCAGGAACTCTGCTCACATCCATGTTGTAGAAGGCTCTGGAGATATGATGAGGATGCAGTGGATTCTACTTAAAACACATGAGATGGTTAGACATGAAAGGGGGAACATCTCTGCTCACATCTGTGTTATAGTGGGCTCCACACATGCCTGTGATGGTCAGGATATGGGAGTCTCTATTCACGTTCATGTTTTAGAGGAGTCAACACACACGAGATGGCCAGACACATGGGGTGAGGGCCCTCTGCTTACATTGACCTTATAAAGGGCTCCACACTCCTGAAATATTCAAGAGATGGGGTTCTGCTCACATCCACGTTATAGAGGGACCAACACAACCCTGAGATGGTCAGGAACCAGGAGCTCTAAGCTCGATGTGTGAGTGGTCCCACACACAGACATGATATGGTCAGGACATGGAGTGGGGAGCCTGTGCTCATCTCCATATTGTAGAGGGCTCCTCTACATATAGCTAAGGTGGCCGGGATGAGGATTGGGGGACTCTAGTTATACCGACTTTCTAGAGGGTTCTACACACCTGAAATGGTCAAGACATGGGCCCTCTGCCAACATTACCACACAACTGGGTGGATGTGGTCAAGACTGGGAGGATTCTGAACATCCACATTACAGAGACTCCAAATGTGGATGCCATGGTCAGACATGGGGGAAGGGGTCCTGCTTCTATCTCTAGTATGCAGAACTCCATACAGGATGGGAGATGGCTGGGACATAGACATGGGTCTGGTTACGTTGACCTTATTAGAGTTCTGCACACACTGGACGTGGTTGGGTCATGGGGCTCCGGTCCTGTCCATGGTGAGCCCACCACTCACCTCAGATGGTCGAGACATGGGGCTCTGCTGACAGATGTGTGGTAGAGGGATCCACACAAGCCTGATATGGTCAGGACATTGTCAGGGCTGATTCAAATTCATGATGTAGTATGCTGCACACTTTCTTAGTTGATCAAGACATGGTGGAGAGTGGCTCTGTCATACATATGTGGTAGGGGCCTCCCTGAGATGGTCAGACATGGTAAGGACACACAGCTTCCATCTACACTGGAGAAGAGTCTCCCCACATCGGAGATCATCAGAACGTGAAATGGTCTCTGCTCACATCCGTGTTCTAAAGGGCTCCATATGACCTGAGATTGTCACTCTACTGGTAACTACTGAGAGGGCTCCGCACATGTCTGAGGCAAGACATGGGGGCTTCTGATCACATTCATGGTCCTCTGACATCCTGAGATGGTCAGGATGCAGGGGCAATCTGAACACATCCATGGCATGGTCAGGACATTGGATGGTTCTGCTTCTGTCCATGCTATAAAGCTCTCCACTCACCCCTGAGCTGGTCAGGACATGGGTGTTCTGCTCACATCCACATTACAGAAGACCCTGCATACCAGAGGTGGTCAGAACATGGGTGGTTCTACTCATGTTTTAGAGACCTCCACACAGCTGTACTTGTCATGACATGAAAGGCTCTGGTCACATCTTATAACCATGGGCTCTGCACACCTGAGGAGGTGGGGAGAAAGGTGCTCTTCTCATATGCCCATTGTAGAGGGTTCTACACACAGTTGAAGTGGGCAGAACGTGGAGGCTCTACTCACATCTTTCTTCAGGGCCCCGTGTGCCTGAGTTTGTCAGAACACAAGAGGACACTGCTCACCTCAGGTTTTCTACACCTGTCTTGAGATGATGAGTGTGGGGGAGGGGCAAATTGCTGTGCTCACACTCACTTTGTAGAAGGTGAGTTTATGCCACCCGTTTATGCCTTTGGTGGTCGGCACATGTGCTGCTGTGTTCACATCCACATTGTTGAGGGCTCCACACATATGCATGATGTGATCACTCTATAGACATGGCTCTGGTCACCCCCGTGTTGTAGAGGGTTTCCATACCTCTGAGATGATCAGGATCAGGAGGGGCTACTGTTCCATCCTCGAGGCTGAGGGCTCCATGTGTGACAGAGATGGATATGATATGTGGGTGCTTTGTTCACTTTCATGTTGTGGAGGGACCACATGTGCTCTGAATGGGCAGGACAGGGAGGGCCGCTGTTCACATCCATATTGTTGAGGTCTTTATAAATGCCTGAGTTTGACAGGACATCATGATGGAGGTGGTGGAGGGTGCCCTTCACATTTACATTGCATAAGGCTCCCCACATTCCTGAAAAGGCTAGTCAGGATATGTGTGGGTACCTCTGTTCACACTTACCTTGGGTGCACAACACCTGCCTGAGGTGATCAGGACATGGGGTGCCTTGGCCATATCCAGGTGGAAGAGGGATCCTCAAAGGCACAAGATAGTCAGGACCTGGGGAAGGGCTCTGCTCAGTCTCATTATAGAGGATTCCACAAACACTGAAGATTGGGAGGATGAATTAGGGCCTTTCAACCACCACATTGGAGAGTGCTCTACATTCCCCTGAGAATGTCGGGACAGGAGGGCCATGCTCACTTTCATTTGGAGAGAGCTCACAGTCACAGTCCATGGGTACTCTGTTCACATCCCCAAGTGTATGTGGCTCTGTACATGGAGAAAGGATTAGGACATATGACACATTCTACAAGTCATACACAAGCGTGGGTCAGTGGGAACATGGGGGATGTTTGTGTCAAGTTGACATTGTACAAGGTTCTCTACATGCCTCAGGCAGTAAGGACAGTTTGAGGGGGTGTGGGTGGCTCTTCTCACATTTATATTATGGAAGGACACCCAGCCAGCCAGTGCATTTGGTCAATTTAAGGAAGCAATCTGAATCCTTTATATATATTAATAAATTATGAACACATATTTATGTGTTTATGTGGGCACTGTTCTAATAGCAAGGAACAAAATAGGATGCACACTCCGATCCAGTGAGTTTGCGTTCTGGAAGAGACAGGCAGATGAATAAGGCCACACAGCAGGGGACACATGCCATGGAGCAAAACCAAGATAGGGCTGGAATGCGGAGAAGTGATGCAGGTGACTGGAGTGAGGACCTTGGTAGCCACAACATCCAGGTGGCCAAAATAGGTTCTGGGGCCCCGCCTACAAAAAGCTCAGTATTCCTGGGACTAAGTGAAGGAAAAAGAACTTTGTAGAGGATGATCAGGAGCTGTGGGGGTGAGGAGTGAGGTCTGCGATGGTGTATGTGTGTGTGTGACATGTAGGTATAGCTATACCTGTGGGTACTTTAGGGAGAGGGCTGAGTGGAAGCCTGACACAGAATGCTGGAGACCACCACCAGCATCCAGCTGGGCTTTAAAGCTACATGGTCTAAAGTGCCTGTACCTCCAAGGGCCCGGTGGAAACCATCAAATGGTAATAGATGTGTTAGTTTACTTGATGTGGAATTCAGTTCACAATGTACACACATAAAAACTCATCACATGTACACCTAGAGTATATACAGTGTTTCTTTGTCGGGTATACCAGCCAAATCACTGTGAGGGCTGACCTTAAAATCTTCCTGCCTCAGCCTCTGGAGTGCTGAGGTTACAGGTATGCACCATGCCACCCAGCTCAAACTTTCTCACAGGACACTGTAAATGGAAGACCCCACATCTGGCCTCATTTTCATTTTCACATCCCCACATTAAACAGGAACCTCTTAACTGTGGGACATCTGGTGAAAAGATGTTCCAAAGAGGCCTTTGTGGAAACCAAGAGGAGCAACAGTGTCCTGAGCAGCAGCCCATCAGTCCTGCTCTGGCCGTGTAGGTTGACAGTGCACAAAGGGCTGTTTTCAGGTAACCTTCCAAATTCACTCTGTGCCATAAGCCTCGGCGAAACTTGAGAGACTGGTTCTGAAATGTGCAAGTGGCTGAAACAGTCCTACAGCAGTTTCTACACTGAAGCTCGAGAGTCGGGATCGGGGACCTTTTCTCAGCTTTGCAGTGTGTGAAGTGTGTGACAGGAAAGCTGGTCTCACTCTGGTCCCGAGTAGAGGGCTCCACCAGTAATCAGGGCGTGGCACTCTGAGGCTCTGCTCTCGTCTGCACTCTGCCCAGATGAGTGTTGATTTCCTGTAGTTGGCTGAAACGATACAAAAACAGAACGACAACTCTTTATGGAAGGGGAGTAAAGCAGTCCAAGCTAAGGCTGTGGCCTTAGCTAAATTTTGTTCTCAGAGGTTGTTTGCTGTTTTTCACTTCCTTTGTGTAAGTTGTACTTTCAGATCTCCCTACTGAGAGTCAGGACATGGGAGGGGGGCTCTGCCAAGATCTACCTTGCGGAAGTTTCCACACATGGTTGACAGGGTCAGGACAGTTGAGGATGCTGCTCGCCTGGCAGAAGGCTCCACCCATGTCTGAGTGGTCAGCCCTGGGATCTCAGCTCATACCCACTGCACAGGGCTTTCCATGTACCTTTGGGAGTGGGTGGAGCTCTGCTCACTCCCATGTTGTAGGGAATCCACATCCATGTTATGAAGGTCAGGACCTCTGCTTGTACCCAGGTTGTATTAGGCTTTGCAGACATGACTGATATGAGGACATGGTGGGTTCTACTCAAATCCACATACAGGGCTCTACATATATGAGGTGGTTAAAGCCAGTGAGTGGAGGTCTGTGCTGCAGAGGGCTCCCCTCGTGCCTGTGATGGTCAGATCATGGGGTACTCTACTCCCATCCATGTTTTAGAGGAGTCAAGGCACACTTGAGATGGCGAGACATGTCTGTTGAGGGCTTTCTGTTCACAATGACCTTATAGAAGGGTCCACATATCTGAAATAATGAAGACATAGTGTTCCACTCACATCCATGTGATAGAGGCACCCACACACCCCTGAGATGGTCAGGACATAGTAGCTCTGAGCTCATCCACACACATCAACGTATAGAGGGTCCCACACTCATGCCTGAGTTGGTCAGGAAATGGGGTAACAGAACTGCTCACACCCACACAGAGGCCTCCACACATACTTAAGGTGGTCAGAATAGGAGGATAGGGGATTCTGGTTATACGAATTTTGTAGAGGGTTCCACACACCTGAAATGACCAAGGCATGAGGCCTCTGCCCGTATCCCCATTATAGAGGGCACCACATGAAGTGATAGTCAGGACTGGGCATTGTGAACATCTACATTACAGAGTTCCACATTACAGAGTTCTTTGAACCTACCTGAGACAGTCAGGACATGGGGTGGGCCTCTGCTCACACCAGTGATGAAGACACTGCACACATATCTGACACAGTCAGCCATCAGGCAGGGGTGCTGCTCCATCTGCGAAGGGATGAACTCCATACAGGGTGGCTGCAATGGCTGGGACACAACTAATGGGGTCAGAATGTGGTGGTAGGCAGCTCTGCTCACATGATCTCAGTAGAGGGCTCCAGCAGTAATCAGGGCATGGCACTCTGAGGCTCTGCTCTCCTCTACATTTTAGACAGACAGACAGACAGACACAAACACACACACATACACACACAAGAGGAAGTAGGGAGTGGGGCCGTTCTTTCAAATCTACACTGTAGACAGCTTCACATATAGCCTGAGATGGTCGGGACATGGGAGGTTCTGTTCATGTCCAGGTCATGTGGGTGCTGGGCCAGGACATAGAAGGCTAAGGATTGTTGGATGCTTGGATATGGAAGGATGGGTATCTGTGTATATTCACATTGTACAGCACTCTATGCATACCTGGGGTGGTCAGGACATGGGAGAGACTGTACTCACCTCCATGTTGTGTAGGCATCCCCATACCATGAAGATGATCCTGATATTAAGGGAATTGTTCATTATCCATGTTGACAGGTCTCTGCTCATTTTTGAAATGGCCTGGATACTGGAGTCTCTACTCACATCTGTGTAGTAATGTGCACCACATGCCAGGTGTGGAAGGGACATACGGTACTCTGCTCACGACTGCATTACACAGGGCTCCAGGTATCCCATGTGGTTAAGACAACATGTCAGTGCTCAGTTCTCTGTTTTAAGGGGCTTCAGATCCTCCTGAGGTGGTCAGGAAATGGAAGGCTCTGAGAACCTCTTCTCAGAGCGTGACTATTGGTATGTGGAAGGGATAGGTCCCCACTCTTCTTGTCCAGGTCTCCTCCAATGCCTGAGGTTGTCAGGACATGGGGGAGCCCCTGCTCACAGAGACATGGTACAGGGCGTCTCACATGGCTGAGTTTGTCAGGACACCGAGAGGCTCTGCTCACACTGTCCTTGAAATGGGCTGTTTGCACACCTGAAGCCCTTAGGACAAGGAAGGGGCTGTGGTCAGGGTCAAAGGATGACCCTGGGTTCCATGGGTCCCAGGATGGGC
>PVLD010004142.1:0-130039 GCA_004027595.1 Dinomys branickii | reverse complement strand
GGCAATGGAGATGAGGGAGGAGAAAAAACGAACTGATCAAAAGGGCCATCATCTGTGTAACCTGAGTAACAAAGATGAAGGTAACATTATGTAGGACAACATCCAGAGCTAATTCCCTTCTATGTTCTCTATAATTCTGTATTTCCTCAGTCGTTTTTGTATTAGCAGAAATGAAGATAACTTTATATTATACAGCATCAAGTACAAATTCCCTACTATCTTATCTATAATTTGGTATTTCCTTTAATGTTTTTATGTTAACTAATGTGAAGATAACTATGTAATACAACATCCAGTTCTAATTCCCTACTATATTCTGTATAACTTTGTATTTTCTGTATTGTTTATGGCTTTTCTGGTTCATATGTCTCCATTCTTTTGTCTTTAAAATAAAATTAAAAAAAAAAAAGAAACAGAATGATTGTGTTTAGCTTAAACAGGGGAAGGTTGTCCTTTTGGGCTCTGTAAATGAAAGGCTATCTTGGGGAGGGCCATGACTGGGACTTTGGAATATCACTGGGTAGTCTGGATAAGGGAACCCACTCCTGTTACCTTTGGATTCCTTAACAGTAGAATATGGGTTGCGATCTGAGATCCCTATTCTTTATTTTTAAGTAATTTCACAGGAGTAAGACACATTCACAAAAGCTTGAGTAAAGGAAGGTCTATTGGAAGCACAACAGGGAGGGCTCAGGATTCTCTGCGGAGTGGGTCCCATGGGAACGAGAGTGACGGAAGAGCAGCCATGTGGCCGTACCTAGGACATCTCTCCCCTCCTTTACTTCTGTCCCCCCAGCTCTCGCGCTTCCAGCCGCGGCTCCCTAGGCTCTGCTCCCTCATTGGCGCATGGCCCAGCAGGACTTCCCTACCTGGTCAGCTCAGTGCACACTCCTGCTCCACCCCACTATCCCAATGCTTTGCAATTTCTTTCCTGAGAAAGGAATCAGATTGGCCCAGCCCACCTTGTCCAGCGGGCGACACAGGTCATAAATTACCAACCAGCCTGTAGATGAACTCCCTCTGCATCATTACCCGCCCCTTGGCCAGTCAGCTGTGGCCTGGGACGGAGAGGGCGAGTCACGCTGGGGACTGGGAAATGTCCTTCAGGGAGAAAGCAGAGTGAGAGCCACCCAGAAAATGCCAAAGACCAGGCAGGCTCCTGAGTTCCTTCTGCCCCTGCTTGCCTCCCACCTCCTCCCCATGTCTGCAGGGTGCTGAGAAGTCTGTGGTGCCTTCTCTCTGCTTGGCCCAGACCCAGAGCTGCTCCTCACAGGTTCTCCTTTGATTCCTTTTTCTTTCAGCTCTGCCTGTGTCATAAATGAGAGTTGGCCGGTGCCTCTGAAGACCAAGTCCCTGGCTCAGCTTCCTTCCCCACAAGACATGTCCTCCACTGCCTGAGCCTCAGGGATCTCATCTATCGCTGGACAAATTGAAACCTTGTATCTTCCCAGGACTGTGCCTCTCTCCCATCCTCCCTTCCCTTTCTTCTTTATTTTCCCTTTCGCAAACTTTTACCCACCAGGTACCAATCGGCGTAGCAGCGGGTGAAGATGTTACGCTCTTTCTAACCCTCTCAAAGCTTTCACCCCTGAAAAGACAAACATACACAAAATGACAGTGCAGCAGAGGTCTCCAGTGCTCAAGGACCTCAGACTCCCGGGAGAGCTAAACCTCATAGGGCAATGGCACACCATTAGAGAAGCACTGTAGTAGGGCATACATAGCTAAATGCAAGGGAAGCCCTTGTGGTGGCCTGTTAGGAAAAGGGTGGGGCAGGGAGTTAGGCCAGGCTGGTGATCCTTGGTGAGTCCCAAGGAGTGAGAGGGGGTAAAGGAAAGACAGGTAGGAAAGAGGGCATGTGTCAAGGTCCTGGGGTGAGAAGGACTGCAGGCAGATATAAAAGCAGGTTAGTGTGGCCATACTCTGGATTGGGGCAGCAGATGACAAAATGAAAGGTGGTGCTGAACACTGTACAGCGGTCACTGTGTCCAACTTGAGTGCAAACCACCAAAGAGTTTCAAGCAGAGAGGAGCAAGTCAGATTTATGTGTAGGACAATCACATTGGCTAGCAGGTAGAGACTATGGAAGGTGTGAAAGCTAGTTGGGAAACCACTGTAGTAATCTAGGCAAGAAATCATGGGGACCTGATATGGTCGCCAGGGATCCATTGTGATTAAGAGCCTGTCCCAGGAGTGGTGCTGTTGGAAATGGTGGACGTGGGGCCTTGGGAAGAGGGGCCTGGTGGGAAATGCTTCGGTTCTCAGAAAAGGATTAAAGTGAACCCAGCAAAGCTGCACCTGTGCATCCTCTGACTCTCTACTCCTGGTACGAGATGTGATCGCTGCCTCCTCACACACGGTGACTGTCACTGGTATCTACCACGACGTGATATAACCTGGAGGGGAGTCAAGGCCCTTGAACTTCAAAACTACCATCTAAATAAACATCTTTTTTTCATAGCCCATGTCAGATATTTCCTTATAGTAATTGAAAAGTTGACAAACACATACATGGTCCAAAATAGGGTGGCAAGGAGACCAATATAGGCTTGAGGGATGAAACAGACAGGCAGCAGGCACGGGTGGGGTGAAGGGGAAAGGGCCTCAAGGGTGAAGGCTGGGAGCCAGGCGGGACTCTTCTGGAGTAGGAGGTGCTTGTGTATCTCATCAGTGGGGGAGCAGCAAATGAGACATTTTTATTTCTCCATCTCTCTGGGTTCTGAGCACGCATGTGAGCCAGAGGAGGTTGGGTGTGGAGGAGGGGTATGCTCAGGGCGCCTTTAGGTGAGGAGTTAATTGTAAGAACACTTGGACATCTCAGGGAATCTGAATCTAGGAATGGGACCAATTTCTGGAAGGTGACAGAGTAAGTAGAGCTTCTTGTCTTTCTCAGGTCTTTTTCTCTCCCAGAAGACTGAATTCTTCTCTTTCTGCCTGGTGGAATCCAGCTGCCCTGCTCACATCATTACCTAACATTCTTGCTGAATTAAAGGTTCTAATTCCTGGGAGAGAGAACTCAATTAGTCTACTTCAGGTAGGGTAGCCAGATTTAGCAGATAGATGAAAAGATGTCTACATATTGCATGGGGCATACTTATCCTATGTAATTATTCACTGTTTATCTGAAATTTAAACTTAGCTGGGCATCCTGTATTTTTCTGCTAACTCTAACTGTGGGTCATGTTCCTCCTCAGGCTAATGACTCTGGCCGGAGAGATGGGGGAGGGGGGAGTTGCCATGGCTGCTAGGGGCTCTGTCTCTGTGAATGGGAGAAGTTGAGAGATGACTCAAGTGGTGGCTCAAAGTAGGGCTGTTTCAAGGCTGTGGCTCTGGCCAGTGGGTTGTGGAGTGATCAGGGTGCCTAACTGAGAGGGGTGGTGTCTCAGGAGGAAAAGGCAGCTCAGAGTGAGGGATGCTGGTAAGACTGAATCTTACAAACCCTGTGCAAAGGCTCTCAGACCCAGGTTCAGGGTAAGTTCTAAGACCTCAAGGAAAAAAGAGCCCAGGGTGGGAATGAGGAAGTGGGCTGGCTGCTAAGTGAGTTACAAGTGCGGGCCAGGTTTGGGTTCAGGAATAGAGACCCAGACAGATCCACTCATTAGGCTGGACAGAAAGTGGGGGCCAGCAATTAGGACAGTCCCAGGTCATCTGTTCTACTTAGCTTGTCCTGTCCATTCTCCCTGTTGGCTGCTCAGGAAGAGACTGGTACAACCCCTCTGTGTGCTCTGGCACCATGCCCAGCTCTCAGCAGAGGCTCGTTTGCATTTGCCACCTACATATGTTGGTCCCAAGTCTGATTCCTAAACTGAACAATGGAGATTAAGACTGGATCAAAAGGAAAATCCTGGAATGAGTGCTGAAGCTTCATAATTCCCTCCAGCTTCAGGTTGGCACCAATCCTACAGTCCAAGGCAGGGCTGAGGTGGGGATGACAAGCCTCGCTGTCACAGCTTCCACTGGCATGGCCAGAACACCAGGAGGGGCCCTTAGAGACTTCTGACACCCACAACTAGGTAAACTGAGGCTCACAGAGGGATTCGCACGCTGGACGTGCTGACCAGCACCCACCCTGAAATACTGGGCTATAGAGTAGTGCTTGCACCAATATGATACAGGGTGGTACTGCACTCCCGGGATATATAATTAAAGAGGTTTTTAAAAGAAAGTCGTTTGAAACAGTGACAGATGTTACTGATTGTGATCAGGTGTGTGACCTTGAAGAGGGTGAACTTGTGCTTGGTGGCTACCCCGCCCTCGCAGACGGGCAATCTCCACTCACTGTTCCTCCATGACCTCTTGCTTGTGTGGAACTTGAGAGTGTGTATAACAAAAAGATTCAGTTCTTAAAGGACATTCCTTGGAAGGAAATGCAGAAAAGCAAACCAAAAATGAAAAATGGATAGACCTGGGCATCCACAAAACAATGAAGGAAGGAAGAAATTTGGGTGCCTGGGCCTGTATGAACTGCACAGGCAGGTGAGTAGCCCGCCCTCTGGCACCAGCTGGTCCTCAGCCTGTCCTGACAACCAAGGACACAGTCTCCATGGCTACACACTGAGATAGACTTCAGTTTTAATATCTTCATGGGTCACAGTGGGATTAGCTGTTTCAGTTTGCTGGGTTTATGGGTGGTATTTTTCTCCCTCAATTTACCAAATCTTTGATGTGGTTATATTTTAGAGTGAAAGAATATTTTCCCCTATTATTTGAATAGGAAAAAATTCCAGTTGAGCACCCTTTTAATCTTTCAGTAAATAATTTTTCAATAAGAGAGAGAAGGGTAAGGGAATGGGAGGTAAGGCTATGGTTAAGAAAGATAACTCCAAAATTTCTCATTTATGCAAATAGAACTGGTATGGTCAACTTCACATTCACACTGTTAATGGTTCAGAAATAGGATCAAAGACAAAATTTGGGGTTTTGTTTGCTTGTTTTTATCTTTTTGAGACAGAGTTTCATTATGTAGTGCAGACTGGCCTTGAACTCACTTTGTAGCTCAGGCTGACCTCAAACTCACAGCAATCCTCCTGCCTCAGCCTACTGAGTGCTTGGATTACAGGCATGCACCACCATGCCTGGCTTCAAAGGTATAATTTTGAATTGGGTTCTCAACATGGTATGGAATTTTCAAGGTAATTTATTGTTAGGCATTTCTTTTACAGCAAAGGTACATTTAATTCAGGTAAAGTAAGTTATTGTTGAAACAATTCTGGACCAGGCTAGTGATTAAAGAGGGCTTGAGTGTTCTTTCTGAGTGGATTTGATTTCCTATAATGAATCTGCTGGGACTCTAAAAACCTCCAAGCAAAAATCAGTAAAATCTACTGGTTAGCTAAGTATAGAGTTGGAAGAGATGTTGAGAATGGTAAAAATAAACTCTGAGTTTATGTCCTAGCACAACACAGTTAGGCTGCATTAGCACAGGACGCTGTTGGTTTGGGGAGAGGTCATGGTCAGAGCGTTGTCATGGTCTATAAGGACAGACTTTCCCAAGGACCTGCTTCCCAGAGCTGAGCAGGAACCGACGGCTCAACATGCAGACTCAGGTCGAGGCAGGGGCACAGATAAGAGGAGCAATAGCCTTGGTGTCACCAAGGCAGAGGTGGCCATCACTCACTGGATGGCTGACTCAGCTTTTGGGGTCCTGGTCCCCCACCACTGCTACCTTAGAGTTGCTGTGAATTTACAAATAAGAGGTCGTAGTCTTATAACCTCTAGAAATATGCAGCAGTATTGTCATGGCCAGACTGCTGTTGTTACCATGTCTCCAAAAGTAAGCTGAGAACACACAAGCAAGCACATGTGGGGGAAAGGAGATCCATGTGTCCTGTTGACTCTTGATGTGAGGTTGGAGCTAAACCTGCAGGTAGCTGCCACCTAGGCAATGGCTGGGCTCTGGAGGGATCTTGCTGGGCGGGTCAATGGGCTGACTTCATATGGTGGTAGAAGCGGGTTAGATGTAGCATCCAAGCCTCAGCCATGGATGAAGGTTGGGGGAGCATAAAGCCACGCGTTGAAAGTTCTGTATGCCTTGGGTCAGCAGCGCAATGGGGTCACTCCTCTGAAAGCGAATCCGCTAACCAGCAAACACTCTTCAGTCAGCTGGCAGCTCCCACGAGCCAATTGTTCTTGCAGCATTGCTCTGGTCAGCTCATACAACTCTAAGAGCTACCTGAAATACCTACTGTTCTTCAATTCATCTTACAGAGGGAGGAAGTAACAGGAGGAACAGCACACTCACACACAGCTGTGTTGAGATTCCAGATTCCCTGCTAAGAATAGTGGATTCCAGAGTCCCGGGTCACCTGTTACTCTCAGCTCTACCTGGAACAGTGCTCCATAAAGAGAGCCCTGTCTGGACCTTGCCAGGTATACTCTGAGGCCTGTTCTGCCACTTCTCCCTACAAGTGGCTGAATGCCCTCCCTGTATCTATCTATTGAGATTGTTTTTCTTTAATCTGCTAATTGGACAAATTAGCATATTAGATTCTTGCTACTGCTACCACAAATTTAATAACAACATGTATTTATTAGCTTACATTTCTAGAGGTCAAATTTCTTGAAATCAAGGTGACAGCAGGGCTGTGTTTGCTCTGGAGTCTCTGGGGAGATTCTGTTTTCTGGTCTTCGCTGGCTTCCGCTGACATTCGCTCCTCAGTTCGAGATCCTTTTCCCCATCTGCACAGCCAACAGTCTGTCATCTTTAAATCTCCATCTCTTTCCGTTTCCCACTCTCTCTCTTCTCCCCCTTCACCTCTGATCCGACTTCCTGTCTTGTCTGACTCTGACCCACCTCTCTCTCTCAGAGTGATCTTAGTAATGACAGTTGGGCTCACTGTGTAGTCCAGAGCGACACCCCAACGTCAGCATCTGTAGTCATATTTGCCCAGGTTCTTTTGTCATAGAGCGCACATGCTCAGAGCCTAGGGTTAGGCATAGATGTAGCAGGGGAGGGGGCATTACTGAGCCCGGGTTGGTGCCACAGGCACGTGTTTCTCATGTTGAACGACCTCTGCATTCCTGAGACAAATATGACCTCCGAATGATTCCATTATTAGTAGTGCTTTTCACTAAGTAACTACTGGGTTCAGATGGCTAATATTTTAATCAGGATTCTGACATTTAACTTTGTACATGAGATTTCTGTTTTGGTTTAAGAAATATTTTGGCCATGCGTGGTAGTGTATGCCTAGAATCCCGGCACTTGGGAGACTGAGGCAGGAAGATTGCTATGAATTTGAGGTCGGTCTGAGCTACAAAGTGAGTTTAAACCAGCCTGAACTGCAAATCAAAACTCTGTCTCAAAAAGACTCAAAAAAGAGGAAAGAAATATTTTGGAGCACCGCCTAATACCACTTGTATCTGGATGGTCCCTCAAAGCCTCATGAGCTCACAGGTGGGGCTTTTTAGAGCTGGCTGGGTCTAGGCGTTGAGGGCCATTGTACATAATGTTGGGGGAAAATTCATTTCATAATTAAGTTGTGATTAGGGCTTGTCTGAGGCCTACTGCCTTGCCATGAGGGCCAGCTATGGTATGTGGGATGCAATTCCATGCGCTTCTGGTAACAGTTGAGGCTTCAGTGGTTCCATGATGTTATGATGCCCCAGGGCAAGATTACATCTGTTGAAGACATCCTGGTTCCTTGAGAACCCAGTAGTAATAAAAAAAGGGTTTCACATTAGGGAAAGGACAAGCTTCTAATTAACCTGACATCTCTCCCACCATCCTCATCAACATAAGATCCTCATAAATATAAGACCACCACCACCCTCTGAGTCATCCAATAATCTCCTCACCATTTTTCTCAATGTAAATGTGATTAATAAATACCCAGGTTCTGGCTTCCTTGTGACCTTTTGTTCCCCATGAACAACTGGTCATCCCAGAACCCCATTGCATCGCTTTTCTGTCTCACGTTCTTTCTTTTCACCCTGAGGCCTAACACCTTGCAGGAAATTGAGGACTCACTGAAAGGGTCCCTGATATCTAGGGCATGTGATAGTGGGAATAAGATACTAGATTAAGGTACTACATTAGTCCACTGGTTGGAATTAGCATAGTTCTAGGTGACACTACCCAAAAGGTTGATAGTCTGGTTGGGATAAAAGAGAAAGGCAGCCTGCTGCTGCTGCGGCTGCTGCTGTTGCTGCTGTTGCTGCTGCTTGCTGTTCTGGATTCTTGTTGCTTTCTACCTGCCATGCCATGAACTGTTTGTCCTCTGTGATGCCTCTCTGCTATGCCACACTCCTTCGGAGCCAGCCAACTATGGACTAAAATCTCTACAGACTGTGAGCTGAAATAAACTCCTTTAACTTTGGGTATTAGGTATTTTGTCTCAGCACAAAAAAAGTAACTAAGACAACCAGAAATGTATCAGGGACTGTTCCAGGACATTAGGATTCATCAGGAGACAAGACAGACAAGGTCCCTTCTTTTTCTCCAGACTTAACATTTTAGAGAGGGAAACAATGATAAATACACACTAAGTATTTCCTGAAAGAGACAATGCTAGTTACTATGCCAAAAGTAATTGGGGAATAAAGTGGAGAGTGACTAGCATCTTAAATAAAGTGGTCAGGGTAAGCCACTTTGATAATGGGAATTTAAGCAGAGGCTGGCAAAGGGTAGAGAGTAAGACATATGAATGTCAGGGGCTGGCTGGTACAAAGGCCCTGAGGCAGGAACACTCTTAGTGTGGGAGCAGCAAGGGTTCTGTGCAGTCAGCCGTGGAGGATGGGATGGAGATATGGCTGCAGACCAGATGCACAGGGCCTGCAGGGTTTGCTATGCAGAAGGTGTCCTCTGCACAGGACAGTGATGTCATCTGACTGATACTTTAAATAGATCACTCGGCTGCGAGGAAGATACGCTCATAGGAGATGAGAATAGCAGAAGAGAGAATTAAGGGCTGAGGGTCAGTGCAGACCGGCCAGTCTCCGTCTTCCCGAACACCCTTGTCTGGTCTCAGGTCAGTGTGGTGCCAGCTTTATAAAAGGAGTTGTGGAACTTTTTTCTATTTACTTTGGAGGGAGGAAGGTTTATATAAGAGACAATCTGTTTATTATTCAAAGGTCTGTTACAATTCACTTGTTAGGATGGCTGGTTCTCAAAAGACCTTGTGGAGAAAAATTTTGACTCTGATTCCACTTATTTAGTAGGTCCATTCTTATTTTTTAAATTCATGTATGTATGTGTGTGCGTGCGTGCGTGTGTGTGTGTGTGTGTGTGTGTGTGTGTATGGTACCAGGAATCAAGCTCAGTACCTTGTGCTTGCCAAACAGGTGCTTATGCCACTGAGCTGTATCCCTGGCGCTATTATATATTTCTAAAAAGTATTGATTTTCACTTATTTTCCAGCATTGTGGAATGAAAAATGCCACTGACATATTTTGATTTTTAAAATCTTAACTATCATGATAGCTATGTTCCTCCTTTTGCGCCTAAGAGTTTTTACTGTGACTTCTCTATCTCTCCTTTTATCACTTCTTCAGTCAGTCTTGCCATGGTTGCCTAAATTTTAAAATAGGTGTTGCTTTTGTGGGTTGTATTGATCAGGTTTCCCGCTGCTGGGACAAAATACCTGATACCCACTATTTAAAAGAGAAAGGGTTTGTTTGGGCTCACGGTTCCAGAGGATTCAGTCTATGGTTGGCTCCCAGGCAGGAAGGTCATGGTGAAAGGGTGTGGTAGAGCAAAGTTTCTCACTTCTTGGCAGCCTGGAAGCAGCACAAGGGAGGAGAACCAGTCAGAGACTGACACCCTGCAAAGGCTTGGGCCCAGTGACCCCCCTCCTCCAATGGGACCCCATGTCCTGCCAGCACATTCAGCTACAAACACCAGTGGGTTAATCCACTAATGAGCACAGTGCCCCCCCTCCAATCATCTATCCAGGAGTCTCTTCATCCACTCAAGCTGACAATTAAGATATACTGACCCGTGACTCCTTCCTGGTCAGTTCTTTCCTGGTAGTTTCATAATTTCTTTCCTTCTGCTTGCCTTACTGCTGTTCTTATTCTAACGTATGCCAGTTTACTAATGTGTAATGTTTTCATTTTTCATATCAATATTCTGACTTGGGCTGAGGATATAGCTCAGCAGCACAGTGCTCGCCTGGCAAGCACAAGGTCCTGAGTTCAATTCCCAGGACCCCCCCAAAATAAAATAACAAATATTCTGACTTTCCCTCTGAGTAATGCTTTAGCAAAAACACAT
Organism: Dinomys branickii; assembly: GCA_004027595.1. Classification (NCBI taxonomy): domain Eukaryota; kingdom Metazoa; phylum Chordata; class Mammalia; order Rodentia; family Dinomyidae; genus Dinomys; species Dinomys branickii. Next base: position 119,826 of record PVLD010004142.1, on the reverse strand, counting down.
TGATTTTGATGATTTATATTTTCTTGGTCATTCAGTTCTTAATATTTAAAAAATGTCACTATAATGTCTTCTTTGACCCATGAATTAAACAGAATTGTGCTTTTAAACTTCTAAAAATGTGGATGTGGGGACTCTTTGGGGGAAGAAATGCCTTTTTATACTTGATTAATATCTGAGAGATGTGTGAAGCTCTAACATGGACCAATCAATCCCTTCTCGTCTGAACATATGTGGAAACAGCATTGCTAAGCACACAAGAGCAGGGGTTTAGCCTTCCTTATCAATATGAAGTATCCCCGTTTCCTCCTATAATGATTTTCACCGTGAGTTCAATTTTGTCTAGTATTTATTATTATGTCTACTTTCTTTTCTTCTTAGCTAGGACATCTTTTTTTAAATTACATTTACTTTGAACCTTTTCTGCTGGTTTAGTAAATATTGCTCTGCTTCCTTGAGAACACACTGACTACTATCCTTTAGAAACCAGAAATTTAAATTTTAAGTTTTTGTGGGTTAAAATGAGGCATGCTCTCTATTTCCCTCAAATGTAGCCAGAGCAGCTGGGGTCTGCACCCCTGGGAGAGCTGGGTGGTTGTGACTCTGACCTCACATGCCTCCTCCTATCTCCAAGGAGGACAGTGAGCTCTCACTTCTGTGTGCTCTTCCAACAACAGGCCCCCCTGGGCCAGCTCTGCTAGGAAAATCCACATCTTTATTTTCTCTTTAAAATTCTGATCAAACTCAAATGACCTAAAATCAATCTTTTTAAAGTGCTCAGTTCAGTGGCATTGAGTATATTCACACTGCTGCACACCCATCACCACCATCCATCTCCAGAACTTATCAAGCTAAACAGAAACTCTGTCCCAATTAACACTCACTCCCCAAACCCTCCTCCTCACTTTCCCTTCTCCCCCTGTCTCTAAATTCTATTCTGAGGGGCTGGGGATATAGCTCAGTGGAATAAGTGCTTGCCTAGCAAGCGCAGGGTCCTGAGTTCGATCCCCAGTACCGCAAAAAAAAAAAAAAAAAAAAACTCATTTTAGGGGCTGGGGGTATAGTTCAGTGGCATAAGCGCTTGCCTGGCAAGCGCAAGGTCCTGAGTTTGACCCCTGGTACCGAAAAAAAAAAAAAAAAAAAAGAACTATTAAATCTATTCTGAGAATGTCATGCAAGTGGAACCATAAAATAGTTGTCCTTTTGTGCATCTGTTCACTTTAAATTCTTATTTTATGCTACTCCTCAGAGCGTTTAATAGGAGTTACCTTCACATGCCACTGTGAAAATACCTTATATTTTGTGTAGTGCTTTGTACCTTTCAAGAATTTCTAATGTATTAGCCTATTTGAGTCTCATAATATTCCTTTATGGCAAGCTCAACAGACCTGACTACTCTAAAGGGACTGAAGCCCAGAGAAGCTGCATGTGTTGTCTGAAGTCGCACTGCAAGAGGTAGAATCAGGACAGAAACCCAGGGCTTCAGCCTCCGTCCTTCTTCCTAGCATCTGGAAACTTCATAGAATATTCTTCCTTTTCTCCTTGGCATATAATCCTAAAACTCTTGGAATTTCTAGAATGGTAAGTGACGGGGTGACTGGCAGCTGGGTGCTCCTGGACAGTCTTAGGGTGGGGATGGTTTCTAGAGGAACCAACTATAGGATTAGGGGGTTGAAAATTGCAGCCCATTCCCCAACCTGGGAATGGTTGATTGAGTTGATCACCAATGGCCAGGGATGCAGCCAATCATGCCTACTTCGTAAAGTCTCCATTAAGGTCCAATAAAGGCTCCTTCTGGGTCCTAATGAAATCCAGAAGGGCATGGTTCAGAGGATATCCTGATTGCTGAGGGTATGGATTTTCTTTAAGTGTGGCTTGCTGGGAGGGCAGGAAGCTGCGAGCCTGTTTCCACATGCCTCACCCTATGCCGCTCTTCCAGCTGGCTATTCAGCTGTACCCTTTGAGATATCCTTTATAATAAAGTGTTTCCCTAAACTCTATAGTAAATTAACCCAGACTGAATGAAGGAAACATGGCAACTCCAATTTATAGTGAGTGTTTTGGAAGCAAAGACTGGTGCTTTCGATTGGCATAAGAAGTGGGAGGCAGTCTAGTAGAATTGAGCCTTGACCGTGGGATTTGATACAGTCTCCAGGTAGATGGTTTCAGAGGTGAACTATATTGAAGGGCACCCTATTGATATCCATCGGAGGAATGCAATGGTATCTCCTGATACCAGATGCATTGAGGAAAAGAACCCAATGCCTCTGGTATCAGGAGAAATAAAGAAGTATGTTAAATAACTATGTAAGAGAAAAGAAAGAACATTTGGTTTTCTTCCTATATCTCCTACAGAAGTTGAAACATAAAATTCAAGTAGCTACATTTTGTATAAATGAGAAAGAACCCTATTGAATTTGTCACCATACAGTTAGGGGAGAGCCATTACACAGAGGTGAGCGCACACTGGGCGCTCAGCAGAGAGCGACTGTGGGTGGTGAGGTGTCCATGTGGAAGGGCTCCACATGCAGGCTCCTGCTTCACATTCTCTCTGTCTGCTTTCTCTATCCAGAGTTTGTTCCCAGTGGGCAGGGGGGAGCTTAGGATGCCCAAGATATGCTCTTCCAAGAAAGGTGGGCATTTCTCCAGGAACCAGAAAAATTGACTAGTGCTCAAACAGGCTGGAAGACCATTTTGTTTTCCCAAGTTCTGAAATAATCAAAATCTCACAGTGCATTTGTTTGCAAACAAGACAGAACAATAAGCACATTCAACATGTAAGCATTTATTTGCAGTTCTATTGTGCAGGGAAGTCATTTGTTAGAACTTGATTATAACTGTCACTTTATGAAAATATTGGTGAGTATAGGCCCTGCACAGAAATGAGAGCTCATTGACTTGTGAGGTTCAAAGTCCTGTCTTTCCGGTCCGGCACTAATGGTTCTCATGAAGGCAGAGAAATCAGTTCCAGTAATGAAGAGTTGACAGCAGCAAAGCAAACAACACCAACATGATGCATCTGCTAATTGATCTTCTGAGTCTGAAGGATATTTTGCTTTAATGTGGCAGTTCCAACATATGCTTGTGTAGTAGAGGTATGTTTTCAAGGTGAAGACTAAGATTTGCACTGGTACAGGAATATTAAGTTTCTATTGATTCAGATAAATCAGAGCATAGGAAAAACCACAGCAGCCTTGAGGGTATTTACCAGGGAAGTTCCCCAGCACGTGCACCAGAAAATTAAGGAGCCAGCAATTGATACCCTTTGTGGGAGAAATCTCCAAGACCAATTCGCACATCCTGGGGTCCCTCATCTCTAGGCCTTGTTGGTTCCCAGTTACAAGGAGAGAACCAAATAGTGAGGGTTAGAGAGGATTTGAGAACTGGGTTCTCTGATAGAAATCAGCTACATGTAATCTTTCAAAAGTTTGCCATCTACCACCTAAGTCCTCCTTTTCTCTATGAAGTGTAGAACAGAATACTAAGACATTTACTGAATGCTTCCCATAGGTCAGGCATGGTTGTGAAAGTCTGACTGTAATTCATGTTTTGATTTTCACCATTTCAAATGAGGAAGACTTCTATCAGCACTGTGTGAAGATGCAGAGAAGATAACCACTTGTGTGTGGTCTCACAGCTAAGCAGAAAGACAGGAATGCAGATGTGAGCTGCCCCTATGAGCTCTGGAGCTCACACTGCCTGTCACCAGGTCACAATTTCTCTAATGTAGCACAGAACAAGCCAGGTCCATGGTCAAAACTATTTACCTCTCAGCTAGATGTGTGGAACACAGTGTATTCCATTAAAATTACTCCTGTGTGCAGAATTGCAGTGGAATATTAAGGCTGCAATAGAACAACTTTTTGACTATTTTCCTAACTCTTAATTTACATGTGTTTTTATATAATGTTGTATCACAACATGCTGCTGTAAGCCATAGCAATTCAAAAGATTAATTTGAAGTAAATCATACTTCTTCATTAGACTATATGACTCTGATAATAGTTAACATCTGTCTAGTGTTTTTATTTTCAGTGCATTTTCACAAACATGTCTTATTTGAGCACACAAGCAGCACTCAGGGAGTAGGTACAATATGACATTAACGGGCTGGGGATATAGCTCAGTGGAATAAGCGCTTGCCTAGCAAGCGCAGGGTCCTGAGTTCGATCCCCAGTACCGCAAAAAAAAAAAAAAAAAAACAATATGACATTAACTTCCATGAGATGGGACTGTCTGACAACTGTTAGCCTAATCATAGCAACATCTGCCAGAATACCCTATAGTATTGTTATGATCTGTGTATAGATGTCCCCTCACAGCCTCAGGCAATCATAGGTGGGTCTTTTTCAGAAGTGACTTAATCTAGAGTGTGTGATTGATCATGATGCAATGCTAGAATTAAGGTTGTGTGATTAGTATATCAGTCCACTGATTGGTTTGGCACTGCCCTAATCCCATAGCCTAGGTAGAGTGTAAAAAGGGCAGAAAAAAGCTGCTAAGGTCCCTTACTTGCTTGCTTTTTCTCTCACTTTCCTGCTTGCCATAGACTATCTCTCCTCTGTGATGACCCTCCGCAGGACCCCTCTGTCATACCGCCCTGCCCTGGAGCCAGCCAACAATGGACTGAAACCTCTGCAAGCTGTGAGCTAAATAAAACTTTCCTCCTTTATGTTTGGGTGTCAGGTATTTTGTCTCAGCAGCAAGAAAAATAACTAAGACAAGTTATGCTAACATTTATGTAAAATTTCTTTTAATCCTTGCCGAGTGCTCCTACCATGAGGCAGTACTATTATGTGCACACACACACACACACACACACACACACACACACCCTTTTATTTAATAAATAAAAAAGGAGAATAGGGTTGAGCAAGATTGTGGAATTTGCCAAGGTTATACAACCCTAATAAGCAGGTTTCCTGTTGACATCCTGCAGACAGATGATGGAAGTATAAAATTAAATAACGTTTTAATAATGCAGGTTTGGGAAAAAAAACAAAATTCACTCAAAGATGAAGATTGCTAAAGAACAATCTAATTGTGGTACCTAGACTTTAAAAAAAAACTCCAATCAAAAGATCAGCATAAAGTAAATTACATGTCTTCACTGGACAATATTACTGTGATTAAAGCCTGAGGTCATATAGTGAACTTGTTACCAAATAAAAATCATACAGTAGCTTCTTATGTGAATAAACATTGCTAGGCAACTGAGTCTTACACTGCACTACAAACTTAATACCTTATTTCGAGAATGCAAAGATAGTTCAGGATTTTAAAATATATTAATAAAATTTATAATAGGACAAAAAATACATTCTCTGAATATATTCTGAAAACATTTTAATAAAATTTAATATCCAGTATTGATTAGACTTTTTAATAAGACTGCTCTATTTGAAATCCAGAGATAGAAAACACTTTTATATAATATTAAAAAGTGTTCATTTTAAATAAGCAAGGAAGATCACATTTATTAGTATTGCTAAAAGTCTCCCCTTTAAAGTCAGGTGTAAGATGAGGATGCCACTATTGCCTGTTATTTAACACTTTTCTGGAAAATGGAGATCAATGTAAAGAGACATCGGAGGGGAGGGGATTGAGGAAAAAGGAAGAATCAAGATATACTATGTATAGTTACAAATTCCCTATCGTGACTGTGATCATGATGTATCTCTAAAGTGTACCAATAAAATTAATTTTCAAAAAAGACACCCACAGAGAAAGATAGTATCAGACAGTACAAGCTGCTAAAAGCAAGGCGATATAATAGTCATTTACAGGTATTATCACTGTACAAGTGAAAAACCTAAGATCAAAACAAATATCAAGTGCTTTTAAACATATGAAGGGTGCTGAGGCTCACTCATAAAAAATGGAATCAAATTAATATGGCATTGAGATACTACCTTTTACCCATCAACCTTGCAAAGACCAAAGTTTAGTACCATATGTAGATGAAGGTGGAGAGCTCACTTCAGTTTCCATTAGGAAATATAAATCAGCACAGCTTCTATGGAGAGCATCCGTCAAGATCACACACATCCATGTCCTTTTATCCATCAGTCCTACAGATAAGTATGTACCATACAGATATACTGAAATGTTTATGAAATGATGTTTGCGAAGTTATTATTATTGTGTTTTTTTTTTTTTTTTGCGGTACTGGGGATCGAACTCAGGACCCTGCGCTTGCTAAGCAAGCACTTATTCCACTGAGCTATATCCCCAGCCCTTATTGTGTTTTTTTAAATATCAAAAGATAGGAGACATTCTAAGTCCCAATAAGGAGAGGGAGAGTTAAATAGGTGATGGTACCTGCACTATGATGGAACTGGCTAAAAAAGGAGGATTCTTATGGTGCACACCTGGGAATATCTCAGTAAATATTGTGGGAGTTGGAGATGTAGCTGAGGGGCACAAGCACCTGCTTGGCAAGCACAAGGTCCTGAGTTTGATTCCTGGGACTAAAAACAAAAAAATGAAAGAAAGAAATACTGTGAAATAGATGGATTTGGGCTGGGCCCCAGATACCTTCAGTAGTCTCAGTGACCATGAACCCACCCCCTTTCCCTCCAGCATGGAAGCCAAGCTGAGCCCAGGAAAGTTTCAGGAGCATTGACCACCACAGCCCACCCAAACACACAATTGAGGGGAGCCACTTTGAGCACTGATCTTTGCACCACCAATCCCACACCACCACTGGAATGAGGCTGAGCTCCAGGGAACTTCTGAATCTTTGAAAATGACAAAGCAAAGGAGCAAAATGAAATCACAGGCAGGCACCCACCTGACCCAGAACAAGTCCAGGAGACATTCACACAGAAGAGCTTGGAAGGCACATACCTGAATTTTCTGAAATGATAGTAACTCAAGTAAAGAAACCACTCCATCAGGCCATAGAAGACATCAGATCAGAAATAATCTCTCAGGTAAAAGAAGAAATGACAACAATAATGGGTACTTGTGCCATGGCAGGCAATTTCTTTTCTTTTTTTTTTTTTTTTTTGCGGTACTGGGGATTGAACTCAGGACCCTGCGCTTGCTAGGCAAGCGCTTATTCCACTGAGCTATATCCCCAGCCCGAAATGACAACAATAATGAAAGAACTGCTCAGCATATCTGAAAAAGCTGTAGGTGAAAAAAATAGAGGAGCATAGAAAAATTATGGAAACCTTGAATGAACAATATAGGAAAATATTAGAATGCATGAAACAGATTCAAACAGATATCCGGGAAATTAAAAATTCCATGGAAAGCAGGCAAAACCGCCTGAAGATAGGCTTTCAGACCTTGAAGACAGCATTGTAGCTAACAATTGTGAAAGGATCTCTTAAAAATAAGAAGGAACAAGGAAATAACAATTCAACAGCTGCAAGATGATGCAAAGAAAAACAATGTAAGATTAATAGGTGTCCACAAACAGCAGGACCCAACACAAATGACACAAAAAGAATATTTGCCAAAGTAATAGAAATTTTTCCAAGCATGGAAAAAGAATCAGAAATATAGGGAAGTGAGGCATATAGAACTCCAACTAGCTATAACCAAAATAAATCTACACTCAGACATATAGTGATAAAGATCCCAGAAATTCAGCAAAAGAACAGAACATTAAAAGCTGTGAGAGAAAAGAAATAGAACACTTATAAAGGAAAGCCCATCAGAATCACAGTAGATTTCTCAGCAAAAACCATAAAGTCAAGAAGAGCTTGAAGTATTTCACATTCTGAAAGAAAACAACTTCCAACCCAGATTGATATACCCTGCAAAATTATCCTTCAAAATTAATGGAGAAATAAAATATTTCCATGGTAAAGAACAACTGAAAAAAGTCATGAGTGCCAAACCAACCCTACAAAATGTACTAAAATGTATTCTAGAAAGCAATAAAAATGACCACAATTTCAAGAACAACAATATAAAGGAATCACCAAGCAGAGCAAGCAATTAAACAGACAGAAAAAGGAAGAAAAAAACAGCAGGAAATAACATGACAAAGATAAGCCAGTACATATCAGTAATAAACATCAATGTAAATGGTCTCAATTCACCAAACAAAAGAAGCAGATGGGCAGAGTGGATCAAGAAACAAAATCCAACAACATGCTGTATACAAGAAATACATTTAACTCAAAAGGAAATTCACAGACTGAAAGTCAAAGAGTGGAAGACAATACTCTGTGTGACAAGCAATCCAGAAAAAAGTGGGGATAGCTATTGTGTCTGCAGACAATGTGAACTTCAAACCTAGAATGTTCAAAAGAGATAAAGAAGGTTACTACATACTTGTTTGGGAAAAATGCAACAGGAAAAGATAAGAATAATAAATATCTATGCACCAAATACAGGAGCACCCAACTATATAACACAAATTTTAACAGATGTGAAAAATCAAATAAGTAATAACACAGTCATAATAGGGGACTTTAACACCCCATTGTCACAAAGAAATAGATCAACTAGACAAAATACAAAATAAACCAAACTTGTGACCAAATGGACTTAGTAGATCTTTACAGAGTGTTCCATGCAACAACATCAGAATACACATTCTTCTCAGCTGCACATGGGACATTCTCTAAAATAGAGCATATACTAGTACATAGAACATGCTTAAGTAAATGCAAAGGAATTGAAATTATCCCATGCATACTATCTGACCATAGTGCAATGAAATTGGAAATTAATGACAAAAGAAATTGCAAAAACTTCATAACCACAGGCAAATTAAATAATGCCCTCCTGAACAAACAATGGGTCACAGATAAAGAAGAAATTAAACAATATTTACAATCAAATGAAAATGTAGATACAATTTACAGGAACCTGTGGGGCACAATGAAAGCAGTTCTCAGAGGGAAGTTTATAGCAGTGAATTCTCACATAAGGAAAACAGAAGAAGCACAAATAAATAATCTTATTCTGTACCTCAAGCTTCTAGAAAAAAAGAGCAAGTCAAGCCCAAAACTCAAAGAAAGCAGGAAATTATAAAGATCAGAGTAGAAATCAATGCAATGGAGACTAAGAAAACAATACAAAGAATTAATGAATCAAAGAGTTGGTTCTTTGAAAGAATAAATAAAATTGATAACCCCAGCCAACCTTAACAATAAAAGGAAAGAAGAAACTCAAATTCTGTGCCATAAGGAATGAAAAGGATGAAATCACTACAGATCTGTAGAAATTCAGATCCTCATTACCTCCTTTGAAAACCTTTACTCTCATAGGATGAAAAATGCAGAGGAAATGGACAGATTCCTAGATACATATGAATTACCAAAACTGAATGAGGAAGATATAAAAATTCTGAATAACTCAATATCAGCAAATGAAATTGAAAATGTAATAAAAATTTACCAACAAAGAAAAGCTAAGGTCCTGATGGATTTACAGCTGAATTCTACAAGAAATTTAGAGACAATTTAATACCAATTCTTCTCAAACTGTTTAATGAAATAGAAAGGGAAGCAATTCTCCCCAACTCATTCCTGGAGGCAAGTATTATTCTGATACAAAAGCCAGAGAAAGACCCAACCAAAAAAGAGAACTACAGGCCAGTCTCCCTAATGAATATAGAAGCAAAAATTCTCAATAAAATACTAGCAAACAGAATGCGGCAAATCATCAAGAAGATTATGTACCATGACCAAGTAGGATTCATCCTAGGAATGTAGGGATGGTTCAATATATGCAAATCAATTAATGTAATACACCATATAAATAGAGCCAAAGGCAAAAATCACGTGATCAACTCAATAAATGCAGAAAAGGCTTTTGATAAATTCCATCTCTTACTCATGAGTAAAAAAATACCCTACAGAAAATAGGAATAGATGGTCTTTACCTCACTGTGATAAAAGCCATCTATGACAAACCAACAGACAACAACATTCTAACCAGTCAAAAAATGAAACCTTTCACTTTAATATCAGGAACATGACAAGGATGTCCACTGTCACCACTTTTATGCAATATAGTTCTGGAAATATTAGCCAAGAAACTAGGCAAGAGAGAGAAATAAAATCAATAAGGACAGGAAAGGAAGAAGTTAAATAATCATTATTCTCAGATGACATGATACTTGACATAGGAGACCCCAAAAACTCCACCAAAAGGCTTACAGATTTAATAGCCAAATTCAGTAGCATAGTTGGATACAAAGTCAACACTCAAAAATCAATAGCACTCCTGTACACAAACAACAAACAGACTGAGAAAGAAATTAGGGAAACCACGCCTTTCACAATAGTATCTAAAAATATGAAATACTTAGAAATCAATGTAACAAAGGAAGTAAAAGAACTATGCAGTGAAAATTACAGTACTTTGAAAAAAGAGATCAAAGAAGATTTCAGAAAATGGGAAGATATTCCTTGCTCATGGATAGGAAGATCCAAAATTGTGAAAATGGCCATACTCCCAAAATTGTTGTACAGATTCAATGCAATTCCAATTAAAATACCATTAGTATACCTCACAGATGTAGAGAAAACATTCCTAAAATTCATCTGGAACCAGAAGAGACCCAGAATAGCAAAAGAAATCCTGGACAACAAAGACAAGGCAGGTGATATCACAATCCCTGACTTGAAATTATATTATAAAGCTACTGTGATAAAATCAGCATGGTACTGGCAAAAAAACCAGACCTGAAGATCAATGAAATAGACTAGAAGATGCAGACACAACTACAAACACATTCAACTACCTTATCTTTGACAATGGGCCAAACATGTTCACTGGAAGAAAGATAGTCTCTTTAATAAACAGTGCTGGAAAAACTGGCTTTCCACATGCTGAAGAGTAAAATTAGACCCATGCCTATCACCATGTACCAAAATAAAGTTAAAATGGCTTAAAAATCTAAATATTAAAACAGAAACACTAGACTTACTGGAAGAAAAAGTAGATGGAAGTCTTGAAGACGGGTAGATAGAGAGTTCATGAACAAAAACCAAACTGCATGGGAACTACTTCAAAGAGTTGACAACTGGGATCTCATCTTATGGAAAAGTTTTTGCACATTAGAAGAAATCACCAAAAAAGTAAAAAGAAAACCCATAAGTTGGGAAAAAATTTTAGCCATCTGTCCAACAAAAAAAGACTTCTATTTAAAAAATATAAAGAATTTTTTAAAATATCAGGCCCCCAAAATTCAAAGACCCAATCCAAAAATGGGCATCTGAGATAAATATACACTTCTCAGATGAAGAAATACAAGTGGAAAATAAATATATGAAAAAATGTTCAACATCATTAGTCATTCAAGAAATGCACATTAGAACAACACTGAAATTCCATCTCACCCCAGAAAGAATGGCTGTCATCAAGAAATCAATCTATAACAAATACTGGAGGGACTGTGCAGAAAATGGAACACTTCTTCACTGTTGGTGGGAGTGTAGACTGGTGAAACCACTGTGAAAATCAGTGTGGAGATTCCTCATAAACCTAAGAGTAGAGGTCCCACCTAACCCAGCTATTCCCCTTCTGGCTATTTTCCCAGAAGAATTAAAAACATCATGCCACAGGGATATATGTGCACCCATGTTTATAGCAACACAGTTTGTCATAGCTGAATCTTGGAAACAACCCAAATGTCCATCAACTGAATAAAAAGAATGTAGAGTCTTTATACAATGGAGTATTACTCAGCTATAAAAAAGATAAACTTGAGGCTTTTATAGGTAAATGGATGCAACTAGAGACCCTACTCATAAGTGAAATAAATTGGACCCACATGTGCAAACATTGCATTGTCTTCCTAGTGCAAGAACTTGAAAAGGTAAATAAAACCCAAAATGTACAACAGATATTATGAAAGGGAAAGAAATTGCTCAAAGGAAGGAAAACTCGGGTGAAGTAAAAGAGAAAAAGAAAGAAAGAAGGGAAAAAATTATATATATGTATATAGAAGGATAGATGGGATAATTGTACTACTGATGTCTAATGGTTTATTGAAAGGAAGAGTTAATGTTTACATTTTTTGACCAATTTTTCATGCTTATATGTGGTAATCAGAACAACTAATTTGAAGACAACAATATGCAATATAACATCAATGGTGAATTCCTACCATCTTGTTTGCTGAAGCTCCTTATCATTTGTAAGTTTTAAAAATTTTTTATTCTCTTTAATGGTTTGATCAATCTTGCATTCTTGCATCTGGTAATCTGAGCAACTTTGTTGAAGGTAACAATATGTAATATAACTACTGTTGATTCTTATCATTTTGTTTTGACACCTTGTATCATTTTTATTGTTTTTGCTTTGTTTTGTTTTTGTCTATGTTGTTGTTAATTATTTTCTTACTCTCTTTATAATAAAGAAAAGAAACATTGTGAGACAACTGAGAGCAAGGCACACAGGATGATTAGGAGCACCGCAAGGAGAAGACGTGTTGCGTGTAAGAGTATGTATGTGCTGCCTTGTTTGCTTCATGAGAATGGAGTGTCACTAATGTAGTCAAGAATCAAGCAATGTTGATTGTCTCCAGGGGTGGGAATGTTGATGGGAAATTTGTTACTCTATAGTCTTTTCAAACTTTAAAATTTGAATCAAGGAAATATATTAACTTTTAAAAATTAAAATATGATGATACAAAAATAGAAATCTTTTATGATAGACCACCATGCACACTAACCTGCAAGGGAGCATATTGGAATAAGTCCTATTTGTAAGAGTCACAAATGTAAGATAAAATTCCAATATGTGGTTTAACAAAAAATGTACAGAACCTGAAAATTAGGTAATACATGCAAATAATTATTTAGCTAGTAACATTTATCAAGAGCCTCAAAACAATATAACTTTTGACCTAACAATTTTACTTACAGGAATTTATGCTAAAGAAAGAGTCATACATGAGAATAAGAATTTATCTATAGGAATGCTTATTACAACCCTTCTCTTAAAGGTAGTAAACTGGAAACAAATCAAATGTACAATGATAGTAGCGACGTGGTTGATTATATAAAGTGCACTATAACATGTGAATGGGACACAAACTTGTCAGATTCCATAGACTATCTCTATCTTTGTACTTTAGGTTTGCTCTCCCCCTGGACAGAGTTATCTTCTATTACTATTCTTGTGAAAAAAACACAAAGAAAAAGTTGGGAAGAAAAATACCAGCATATTGGTAGCTATCATTAGAGGTGGGATTGTAGGGGATAGTTTTCTTTTTGTACATTTTGTACTTTTATTTCTGAAAAACTTATTATTTTTAAGTTATCCATTATTACATTACATGGTACCCCAAAACTCAGTGAGCTCAAATACTGCCATTTTATTTATAGACAATTTTTAATATTTTGATCAACCATGTGTGTGTCTATGTATATGCATATGTTCTATCTTATACTCTTTGCTAAGGTGTGAATATATCTCCTAAAATTCTCATGCTGAAACTTGATAGTCGGTGAGGCAGTATTGAGGTGGGACCTCTAGGAGAGACTGAAGTCATGAATGCCCTGCCATTGTGAATGAGATTAAAGCCTTTATAAAAGCCTTTAGAGTCTTTGCCTTCCTGTCTCTACCTACTTTTTGAGGACACAACATTGCTGCTCTGGAGGATTCACCAAGACACCATTTGGAGAGCAGAGCCACATCTGCCCCAGACATCAAAGGAGTTGGTGCCTTGAGCTTTGACTTTCAAACTCCAAAGTCATGGAAGATTTTTATTGCTTACAAACTACACAGTCACATGGAGCAGCACAGAAGAGACTGGACATTCTTTCTATCAGTTTGACTTAGTGACATTCACAGCATGAGTATCAAGAAAAGAAAACCTCAATTTAGGCCTGGGTTCTAAGATTCAATTCAGCTCCTGGCTGCTGGATGGATTGTAAGCCTTGTAGTAGCGATTAGAAGGAAGAATTTTCCAGAATTCTACAATTAAAACTCTCCCCGTTTTCCACTCCTGATTATGTGGTAAGATAGGAACTATCTCCTAATAGCTTATTATTAGATTATCAAGAAGATGTCTAACATGACTCAGTGTTGTTCTTGAAAAATAATTAGCCATCTGAGTGAATAGATTTCCATGGGATATGATTATATCTCTTTTATAACATTTAAATTTGGAAGCTTAATTATCCAGTGAAAAATTGTCACTTTAGCACTTTAGTCCATTTGGCTATATATTGACATTATTAAAATGCTTTCCTGGTCTTTATGCAAATTGCTTTCTTAAGAAAAAACAATTTATCTCCTAGCAACCCTAAGTGAAATAAGCATTGAAAACTGACGTCTCAAGAAGTCTTTGGATTCCTGAACCTGGCAAATTCCTGAGGTTTATTTGTTGACTGAGTGAACAAATGGATTTTTGCCCATAGGTGTACGCAGTTGAGTGAGTCACTCATTAAACTGAATTTCTAAGAGGTTAATTAAGTAGTCAAACTCACTTAAATCAACAGAAAAATGGAGTGCGTTTTGGCCGTCGGTTTAGATCGGTAAGAATACACTCAGCAGAATGGAGAGGCCTAACTGGAAGTTATTGATGGGCATTTGAAAAACATGAGCATCCTCTGGAGTCTGGGGCTGTTGCTTTCTCTTAGAAATGTGCCTTGTCCTTGCAGAATTGACAGCAATCTCAGCCCTCAGAACTAGAGCCTTATCTCTCTCCTCTATGAAATATGCATAAAATCTGTGTTCTGCAATTTCTGGTTAAGAGGACAAGAGTTAAATAATGGGAGTCAAAAGGCTTTACAACTAGATGTCCCTGAGGTAAAAGGCATGATTCTTAGAGATGACAGCAGTGAGAATGTGGGCTGCAGGTCCAGCCATAACCCAGAGATTATCACTTCACTACTCTCTAGAATATAGCCCCATCCCCTGTACAATGTCAAGTGGGAAAGGCCACGTGTCTCCACGCTTCCTTGCCATTGGAGGGTCCTCAAACTTGCCTTCTCCAGCTGGCTGCTCCAGAAGTGCCACCCACCCACTTCCCAAGGAGTGGGAAACCCCTCTGCTTGCACCTGAGGAGCACGTGTCTCTGTCACCTTGTCTGCATGAGGCTCAGGACAATCTAACTGCTTCCTCTGTGTGGGTTTATTCATCCACTCCTTTCTCCTACTGAATGGAGGTTGCCCTGGGAACCTAAGCTCCTTTGTTGGGGTTGTGCCTGGGGCCACATCAGAGCTAGAAGGAGGCCCGAGAAAGCCCTTAGGCAGAGAAAAAAGGCACAGGAACTTGAGCGGGATAGTTGTCCCTGGACTTCTGCTGCTGGGGAACTTAAGTGACCCAGGGACTATGGAGTAGTTAATGGGACCTCTGGTCTTGACAGAGATGCCCTAGGGCCTTGGTATGGTATTTGTCCATCCTGTTGGGTTGCTTTGCTAAAAGTGAGTGGTGTTTCCTTAGGGGACTTGATCTAAAGTCTTTCAGTACTAAGTCTTTACAGATTGTATAGGACGCTTCCCTTCTAGTTCCAACCAGGGAAGTCCCAGAGAAGGATTCGTATCAGCCTGATTGGGTCAAGTGAATTATCCCTGGGCCAACAAGGGTAGGCAGAGAGATGGAGGATTATAATTGGTCCAGGATGGATCATTCGCCCACCCATGGTGGTGGTGGGTGTCTATCACTAGAAGCAGGAATATGAGGCCAGGAGTCTTCCAACCTTTCCTGCCATCAGACTTTGGCCTATACCTGCCCACTGATCTGTTGACTTCAGTAATGGGGACCCTTGAGAAAGAAGGCTTTGGCCTTGAGTCCTTTTCTCTCA
Source organism: Dinomys branickii (assembly GCA_004027595.1). Taxonomy (NCBI): domain Eukaryota; kingdom Metazoa; phylum Chordata; class Mammalia; order Rodentia; family Dinomyidae; genus Dinomys; species Dinomys branickii. The sequence goes on along the minus strand of PVLD010004142.1, from coordinate 104,099 downwards.
GAAGCCTTCTGAACTCTAAATTTTCTTTCTGAACAATCTTCAAGCCCTGTATATCGTGGCTTCCCTCTTAGCCCTAGGTGTCCACCCTCCAGGCACTGGACAGTTAGGAAGATACTTAAAACTCATAAACCTTATCTAGATGGGCGTGCTTTATAGTATTCTGGGGAAATTTTCTTCTTCCATTTATCAAATATGAATACAATTTGGAGAAAAGATTCTGATAATGGACACTAACCACAAAAAAGAGCAAATGGAGAATTTAAATTTTTTTTCACACCTTAGGACAATAGACATTTTATTTTTTATTTATTTATTTATTTATTTTTTTACACAAGAACTGTGTTTTTATAACACGCTCGCGGGAACATCCCTGGCAAGTAATCCAGGACAATTGACATTTTAGTAAAATTCATGCTTTTGCTTTCCCTTACTAGAAGAAACACTTTTGCTTATGGGACCCTAATAAAGGTTATGAAGATCCTTTCATAGCTCTAAGTTTAATCCAATACTCAGGAAGCTAATGGTAAAGATCAAGGGACTATTGACTGTCATACAATTGATGGTATAAAATATCTTTCTCTGTGTCTAATAATGCAGAACATATCTTTTCCAAATTGAATGTTCAATCATCCTTTCCTTTAACTCATATATATTAAGTACCCGGCAGGTGCTTAATAAAGAGTGATGACTGAGATCAACAACATCCCTTCTTTCAAAAAGCTTACTTAAAATTGGGTGGAGAGCAGAGAGAAAATAGGCATGCATGAGTCCCAAAGCAGGATCTGATAAGAGTACAAATCGCCAAAACTGAAAGCAGAGCAGGAGACCTTCAGGGAAACCTCACGCAGGGAGGCACTTCTGAATCAGGATCTGAGTAATTCGGGGTCTTTCGTGTGATGAGCTGGGAGGAGGGAGACTCAGACAAAAGCATAAGAAGGTGCAAAGTCCCTGGGGAAGTTTGGGGTTTTCAGGCACTGGAGAAGAGGCAGAAGTGACTGGGGCAGTGTTTAGGTAAAGAGAGAGAGAAGTAGGTCAGAATGGGATTCCGGGGCAGGGTTGGGGTAGGGCCCTGGTAAGGAATAGGAATGGTGGTCTCCACGCAAGAGGAAGCTATGGGAGGGTTTTAAAAGTCACCATTACTGTGTTAATGATTGGGGAACACAGGAATCCAAGTGAGAGATGGGTGTGGCCTGTGGGCAAATGGTAGCTAAGGAGGTTCTAGAGGTGCCGCTGAGTGTTGGTGGACTAGTGGGTCAGGGTGGGGAGGGCAGAGGACAAGGAGCACTTCTCTTCCAGGTTCTACTCCTCAGGGAAAGCTAGGCCCTCCCCCTACTGCGGAAGCCCAGAGCCAACTGTGGCTGCAGACGTAGTAAACAGTCTTCTGAGTCACTGAGAACACCCAGGTCCTTTCTTTATGATCTCAGGAAAAAATAAATTCAAATCAGAGAAGGACAGGAGATTCAGTTCTATTAACTGAAGACAATTTAATTCTTGTTGAAATGTCACTTCTGTATCAGCAAACAAACTACACTCCGGTGGCAGCAAACCTACTGCATATGTGCCACCATGGCGTGTTTGTTATCACTGGAAGGTCTGAAAGGCTCGCCATCACTGCCTTGCATGACCTTGCATGTCCTTGCGTGACCAGGGATTTATTTTCATCATCCCTAGTAGTCAAGTTGAGCTAAGCCAGAACTTCATTTTGATGTGAATTTCAATTAAGCAGCTTCAAAGCCTGTGGCTTTGGATCTGAGGATTATCATCTTGGAATAGCACTCCCTTCTCATCTGAAGCTGGAAGCTTTTAAAATCCTGATTCTGTCCACAACTCACAATAAATCCATGGGTTCTCAGGAAAACTGCTCTGTCCCTTGAAGTCACAACTTTCCACCAGCATCCAAGACTCTCTGGTGGGCTTGGTTTTCTTTTTTTAAACCAGGAAAAAATGTGTGTAGTGATTAATAGCTACTAATTGACATAGCCACTCCTGAGGCACTCTCACATAGGACAGGCCATTTGTTCATCTCGCAGCTCAGTGGGGGTCACAGAGACCTGCCCTTTTAATCCTCCTTTCTTCTCTCTTTGTTTAAATTCCCCCCAAACAGGGGAGGGTGCTGGTATTCCTTCCAATTATTTGTATAGTCTGCAGCATTTTCTGCCAAAGAGCTGAGTGGGAAGGGAAGTGGATTGTGCAGGGAAGAGAGTCAAAGGAAATAACATAAGAAAACCTGCTATAATTTTGAGGAAAAAGAACAGGATACAAAATTGTCTATGCAGTATGGCAGGACTATATTAAACACATGCATGTGGCCTGTGGGGAAAAGACTTGGAGGAAATGCTCCATGGGGTTATGTTATTTGAAGATGATGAAATTATGGGTGATGATTTTACCCCATGTTTTAAATATGTTCCCATGATTTAAAATATTGAATATTTGCAGTAGATGTTTGGAGATGTATCCATTCAGAAGAGTAGCTGAGGTCTTTTCAGAAACCTTCCTGCTCAGTTTAGACCTATGCTTCTGTAGCAGGCTGCCTGTTACTACTGTTCCCACCTCTCTGGGCACATAGATCGACACATATGTGACCCAAAATAAACATATAATGGGACCCCAGACTCTGGCCACAGTTCAGCAATGGATACAAGACTCAGGACCAGTCACACTGTATCCTTCTCCCGTATTTTTCTAGCTTAAGCAGGAGAGTAAGGCACCCTTTCACCTCTGGTTGTTGAGCTACAAAGATTTGAGCATGAGACTATGTGGGGTTCCTTCTCCTCGAAGGAAAGGATGATGTCAACAAGCCCACAAGGAGATGGAGGCAAAAGATGTGGGGTTCTAGGAGCCTTTGAATATCCTCAAGATACCTCTTCAGGCCTAACAATGAACAAATCTCTCTTTTTGTAACTTAAGCCCTCTGAAGACAGATTTCTGTCACTTGCCCCCAGAGTCCTAACTGATAGAATGTGTATTGAATAGGGGGAGAAGTGGCATTTAATCTTGGCCTGGAGCATTAGTACTTAGTACTTACAGCAGCGCCCCCCCCCCCCCCCGTGCCACATGGGGAATGTGTTTCAAGACTCCCAACGGATGTCGCAAACCATGGATAGTACTGAACCTTCTATAGGCAATGCTTTTTCCTACACATACATGTCTATGATAAAGTCTGATTTATAAATCAGGCACAGTAAAAGTTTAACAATAGCTAACAATTAAATTAAATAACAATACATAGTAATAAAAGTTATATAAATATGATCACTCTTTTTTAAGATATTATACTTTTTACCTTTTCATGTCAAGGAAATGCTTCACGGCTTCTCTTTGGCCTGTCTGAAGAGCCAGTATCTCTATTTTTGGGTTTGGGGGCCATTATTGAGTAGAAGTATTACTTGAACACAAGCTCTTTGACGCTGTGACATTCAGTCTGATAATGAAGACAGCTGCTAAGTGACTCATGGGCGTGTTGCGTAGAAAATGTGGCTATGCTGCACAAGGAGATGACTCGTGTCCCAGGCAGGATAGAGTCAGACAGCAAGAGAATTCCTACTACCCAGAATAGCACACCATTTAAAATGTATGATTTGTTTATTTCTCAGTGTTATACCTAATACTTTTGAACTGTGCTCATTGAAACTTGGGAAATGGAACTGTGTTTGGGAGGAACTACTCTATTCATAGTATCCTTTGAAAAGTAAATTCAAGTTATCTGGAGAAATCCTTTTATTCTGCTTGCCTTTGCAGTAGTAGTGTTCCAGGGTAGTCTCTCAGGGAGGCAGAATGGTCTGTTGTTTCTGTTTATTTTCTCAGGACAGCGAGATGTGGTCTTCCTATTGTTTTACCCTCAGAGTAAATGTACAAACCCTAAAAGTCAGATGGGATCATGCCTCCCTGACACAGACTGTTCCTCAGTTTAGTGCATTTGAAAGGATGCACCTTGATCAGCAATCTGAATACTGCCCCCCAAGGACATGAAGTTCACCCAAAGTCATACAAAAAAAGGCCACATGTAGATGCCCGAGTCCTCTGCACAATAAAATACCCCTCAATGCACATGTGGCCTCCTTCCCATGTCCTGAGCAGGACTGCCATACGTTGGGGTGGCATGAACCACCCAGAAGGACTCAGGAGTTGGGGACCCTGGTCTATGTGGGGGATGGACGAGAGCAGGGCCAGGTGAAGACTCTCTGAAAGAAGGAAGTTCTGAGGATGGAGGAGGTACCTATACAATGTACCTATATAATGTCACAGGGACATTTCATTTAGGGACAGTCTCTTGGTTTGTGGCTCTGGGAGGTGAGTCCATATTGGGGCTGCAGCTATGGAAAGCAGGATCTGCCCAGGTTGGAGGCTGAGGGGAGGTGTGGGCTCTGACACAGCAGGAATTGATGGGTTAGGACAGGAAAACTGAGACACCAGTCTGTGCTCCCATCCATCCATTCTTCTACCCTTCCATTCATCTATCCATGAACACACTCTGGGTATCATCTCATGCCAGGCAGTTGAAGTTCCCTGACGGCAAGGAACCTCGTCAAGTCAGGGACCAAGACAGGGAATGTGCCCAGGTATACAGGGGAGGGAGCCTCAGCAGGCTGCGGGGCCCCAAGGGAGTGGGGTTGAGATGACTGTCTGGTCTTAGTCAAGGAGCAGTGGAGAGGGGAGCAGTGGAGGGCAGAGGAAACGCTTCTGGCTGGGGCAACAGTGTGTGCGAAGGCCTAGAGGTAGGGACGATCTTGGCTGCTACCACACAGGATGGAGGAGGGAGACTACAGGGCAGGGGCCGGCTCACTGGTTCTCCCCGCCTCCCTCCTGTTGACCAAGGGCCTTGCCCCATTCAATGCCACATACGGGGCAATCCTCCCAGCAAGAAGTCTAAGCCCATTGCATTGCCCCTCCCTGCTGTATGTCCCCCACCTAGCACTGTACCAGGCGCTTTGTGGGACAGGTAACCCCCAAACTCCCAAGCTCTACAGGGAAATCAAGGCTGGGTACTCCCCAGCTCCCCTTCCTGTCTCCAGGCAACTGAGTTAAAACCACTCAAAACTGGAGAGAAAGGAAGGGGTCGTTGGAATCCTAGGAGTGACGCCGGGTGAGCCTGGGGGTCAAATGTCTGGTACTGAGCCCAAGAAAGCTGAATCTGTGAAAGCTCACTTCTGACACTTGCAGGACCCATGACAAGATGCGACCGGAGACTTTTGTACCATATGTCCACTTCTCAGGAATATTACCAAACTAGCAAGTTATTAACATAAAATAGGTCCTGTCCTCCTAACTCAAGAGCTATACTTTCATAAGAACAGTTTTTAAAGTGTTTAAATATGTTACAAATGTAAACATATGTTAAGTATTAATATACTGAAAACAAATATGTTAAATATGTTAAAATATGTTTGGCTATAGTTTTCAAATGACAAAAAGTTGGCAAAATATCAAAGATGACCAGATTTAATTATTATTGTCCATGTCTGAGTATTTTACTGATGGCTCTGTGATAGATTGATGAGTTATAAAGTAAAACAGACATATATAATTTGTAAAGCATGTACTTACTCCATAAAATTTCTATTTCTTACTTTAGTTCAGTAAAATCTTTCATTATATAGTGCTAAAAAAAATGTCCATATAATTTACATGTTCTATAGAAAAATGCCAAATTACATAACATTTCTAGACTTAGAGTTCTTAATTTTGTATTAGTTTCAAATCAAGGAAACTGTTTTGGGAAGCAGTAACTACTGGAATCATAAATAAACTTTTGTAAGCCAGATACAGATTCCAAAATGAACCATTTTACATATTACAGCCACAGAGCAACAGAATCACTTGCAGTGAATTTATTGCAGAAAATATTCTAATTTAACATATAAATAACTATCACTTATTAAGCAACTTTAGCCATCTTTGAAAGCAGCATCTAGATTGATTTAACTTGTTTTAATTTCTTTCAATTTTTTCAAGACTGGACTATTATAAAGGAGAAAATATTAGTAAATTTTTCTTTATATACAAAACAACTGTATATAGTGCAAATTTAAAATTAATTTCATTTTTTTCTCACCTACTTTTTTTGGGCGGATGGATTTTCTGTTGTTTTAACTCTTCTTGGCTCTTAAGTTTAATTTAACTGCTTACCACACATTTCTATTGTGCATTAAGAAAAGTAAGGTCTAATTTGATGTACACTTCCCTAAGATGTTCCTGTTTGAGTAGGTCCAGAAAACATCCTTCATACTTCCTTAACTGTTCTGAAGAATATGTCACTATGCATCAAGTTCAGTAACAAATTCAAACTATGAGCTACACTTGGGGTGTTTCTGAATTTTTGGTCAAAATTCCAACCCATGTACCTTTTTCTTTACTATGTTTGTGTTTTCCCATACACTTATCCTAAAAAAAATCTTTCAAATCAGTGCCTAAAACTGAAAATTACCTTTCCAGTTCTTCATTTAACTAAAGACTTATAGATGTGAAAAAATGTATTATATTCTTGTTTTCTTATTCAACAGCACATATAATTAATGTTAGTTGTTCAGTATGACTGGCACTATCTAGATGCATTGAGTAATATTATATATGTTTTAGTCTCTCCTCTATTATATATTAAATTAATAATCTCATTTTTCATTATCCATTATACATAGTGATTGTTTTATTCCTTTGGTCTTACATTTTTGATGATTCTTGCATAAAAATTGAAATTATTTCTATTAACCCAGAAATTTTTTACTGCTTCCTGTAAATATTATGCTTCTTTGTATCATGAAATGTACCATTACTCTTGGCTGAATAGTGGTCCAAAATTTAACTAATTTTACAATACTGAGAATTGATCCCGTGGCTTCCCACACTGGAGGCAAACACAGTATCCATGAGGTACATCCTCAGCTCTCAATATATATTTTTTAGAACATCACAGTAATGTTTCAAATTGACATTTACTTATCATTATTAATCACTATTTGTAGCTTGCTGTTCATTTGGCCGTCTAAAAATTTCTACTACTTGCTCAAGTACTTGGTTTATATGTGTGTGACTGATGGTTTGCATTATTTTAATTAAAAATCCAGTTTCTGGTCACAAATAACTTTTTGGACCAAAACTGATCCTGAAAATTGGTGTGAATCTTATAATACATGCAACAAAATACTTTTCTTTTTTACCTCAGGGTATGAAAACCTACTTCTAGAAGCTCTTTTCCCATTTTAAGGGCAGGATAAAATAGTAAGTTTTCTGCCATACACATCCAGTGAAAAATTTTGTTTTCTAACTTGAATCAGATTTTGTTTCTCTAGAAAGAGCCTTATGGCTTAGGAGATGCCGTTTTTTCAGAGGTCCCAGCTGAGGGAAACTCCAGAGATTTCATCTTTCTCGTTCAATTTAATTTGCTGAGTTCATGACTGGATTTTTCATCTTCTATGGACAGGTCAGAATTGCACTTTCGACTTCTGAAATGTAGATTTGTTATGAATGATCACCTTTTTCCCTTCTCATTGCTTTGGTCACTAATTAAATCTTCATGAAGTGAAGAATATTAGGTTCCGAGGAGGTTCCAAGTTGACCTCTTGAAATTGTGAACTTCATGAGAGTAATTTTCTGAAACATTTTTATGGTTTTGATCAGTAATTAAAACTTCATTCGATGTAGAACTTGTAAGTCCTACTAGTAAATTTTATGTGGGTCATGTTTGACATATGACTTCGCATTTTGATTGTTTCTAGCTTTAAAAAATTCAAGCACATCTCTTATGTAGAGGTGCTCTGTCTCTCTTTTTAGTTTTTTCCTTTTCTCAGCACCGCTTTCTATTTTATTCTTGTCACAGGGTTCCCTTATATTTAGTCTCATTTATTTATTCACTCATTTATTTTAGTTTATTTTGGTGTTTTTGAGACCAGGTCTCACTATGTAGTTCAGACTGTTATTGAACTCACTGTGTAGCCCAGGCTGGCCTCAGACTTGCAGCAATCATCTTGCCTCAGCCTTCCGGGGGCTAAGAGTGCCTCCAGGGCTGGCTATTCTCAGTGATTTAAAGTTTAAAAATAGAATATAGTTGTATTAATGGATCCTGGGATCCCCAGGGGTCCCTTCTGGGCTCTTATTATCCTATTCAAAGAACTGGACAAGACAAGTGAAAAACATAGAGGTTTTACATTTATTAATGGTAATAGGGAGAAAAGCTCTGAAAAGTTCTCTGCAGTGAGTCTGAATAGCTAAAGTAGGGAAAGAAGTGAGGCCCAGAAAGCACAGGGCAGGCAGGTGAGAAGGCTCAGTGATGACAAGCTCAGCGGGCTGGAAAGCTGTTCTGCACATGGGTCCTGAATCTCTGTGACCGATAAATCTTCATGATTGACAGGTCACACCCAATTGTTCAGCCACTTTACCATACCCTTCCTAATCACCTGCCTCAATTGTATTTAAAGTAAATACAATCTGTTTGAATCAAAAAGAAATTGAAAGCAAATGTGACAAAGTAAAGAATATATTTTTAAAACTTACGGGCTGGGAATATAGCTCAGTGGAATAAGCGCTTGCCTAGCAAGCGCAGGGTCCTGAGTTTGATCCCCAGTACTGCAATAAATAAATAAATAAAACTTACTTTTAAAACAATATTGAACAAGAGGAGCACAGTGGCACATACCTCTAATCCCGCCCCTTGGGAGGCTGAGGCAGGAGAATCGCTTAGAATTCAAGGCCACCCTGGGCTACAAAATGAGTTCAAGGCCAGCCTGGATTGCGTAGTGAGACTGTCTCAAAAAGACCAAAAAAAAAAAAGAGCATTAAAATTAAAAAGGAAAAATAGGAAACAAGTATAAAAAGTGAAACATTTTCAACAAGTGAAACTTTTATTTAATTTTGAAAATTTATCTGAATATTATTCATTTACAAATGTAGGATTACCTTTGTCATTGGACAAGGTCCAAGAAGATGGGGAACTTTGACTTATCCCACCCACGGGGCAGATTGCAGGTTTGCTGACCAGTAAAACAAAAGAATTTTTAGGCCATGTCAATAAGAGGCATAATGTGATAGGCAGTTAATTGTGTCAATGTGAGTAAGAAACACTAACTAAATTGGACCAGCACAGTTCTGGGTGTGGCTGGGGGGATTTATGTAGACCGAAGAGCCACCCTAGGGCAGCTTGTCACCTGAATGGTATAAAAGGGACATGAAGAAGGAAGGATCGCTCCTGTTTCTTCAGAGGAGCCCCAGTCTGCATTTTTACTGTGGATATTGTCTCCTGGCTTCTAGTGCAGACTCTGAGGCCTTCAGCACAGACTTTTTGGCCTCTGGATACGGACTCACAAGAGACACTACACTGAGCTCCAGGCCTTTACCTGGACTCTTCGGATCTCTAGCACACAGACAGACCCTTTGCACTCTTCCACACCTGACTGTGGGAGACATTGTAAGGCAGTCTTATAAATTCTCATATATTTGTGCATCTTGCATTAAATCTCTTTTCCTAGTAGCACAGACTGATACAATTAGCACACACTCAAAGTACATACTCAAAGAAAACGGAATGTGAGTCCTCGAGAGAGAGGTGCATTGTGGTCAGGAGTTGCAGGATATATAGGTGTTTCAGGAGGGGAAATCTGTGGAATTTGTGAACCTATAGAAAGTTTGGGTTTGGTAGAGCCCACCCACAGGAATAAAAATAATGGCTTATTTCACAGGTGAAAGGGTAGCCCATTTTACAGGAGAAAAGTAGAGGCCCAGTCTGTGTGTTTCTTTTTTTTTTTTGGCGGTACTGGGGATCGAACTCAGGACCCTGCACTTGCTAGGCAAGCGCTTATTCCACTGAGCTATATCCCCAGCCCCCTGTGTGTTTCTTAAGGTTAGCTTGCTGTCCTTTACCTTATCAGCTAAGGTAATTTGTAGACCTAAAGTAAGTTTAAGGGTTTAGGGTCTAAGGAGCTTCAAAAAAGATGCACAAAGAAGTCCAGGAAGTATAAGTACCTTGGGTAATAGTCTATAACCTAAAGTTGTGGTCTTTTCAAAAGCGTAATTTTTAAATTATGATCTTCTCTATCTCCTTTCTACCTATCTTTGCTTCCTACATATACACAATGTTAAGTGTACTATGAATTATTTAACTACTGCAAAATGTTCTGCAGATATCAGAGGCCACCTTTGCAAGTAGTGCGTTCATGCTCCAGCATCCCTCGTTCTGCAGTTAGGTCTGTTTCCAATTTATGCACACACAACCCACAAGCTTTCCTTGCAGTTAGGCTCAATTACTTTTTGTTTGGAGAAATAAGGTACGAGACATGGGGAAGTGTTTCCCTGGGCCTGAGCTGTGTTCTTCACCAAAGGAGGCATTTAGGGTCGCAGGGAACACACTGTAGCAATATTGCTGGCAAATCCCCAGTGACAGAGGCACCAGGTGTTCTGTAAAACTCTAATTGGTGTATATTTATGGTATGCAGAGCCCTTGGAAATTCAGAACCCAGCAAAGAGGGCTGGAATTAATGATAGTTCAAGCATTTAAATATTTTTAAATATTGTTAATAGATTTGGGAAATGATTTTTAGTCCATCCATCCATTTATTCAAAGAAAACTATTTTTTGAGTAACTTCCATACATTAGGTACTGTGCTAGGTGCTGGGATTGCAGATTAGAGGCATTTAGAACATGCTCTCAGACCCAAACCCATCTGCTCACTGCCTGAAAGCCAATACTCAGGAGACAAGAATTAGCGAAAAAGGATCAGTATTATTCAAGGGCTAGAACCTTAAGAAGGTGAGGGAAAGGGAGTATCACCCTCGAGAAAGACTGTCTTAAGAGCTCAGGTGTACAAAAGGGTTTTTATAGTTATGAGGGAGGGAGTACAAGGGATAATGAACAAGAAAATTACAAGCTGGGTGAGGTCTTTGTCATCCACGTTGTATATCTTTTTCTTTTTTCTCGCTGAAACATGGAAATTGACCTCTATCTCTTGGGGCTAGTTCCTCTAATTCTTTAGACAAACATATTACTTGTCTGCAAGTTAAACTTCACAGCAGTTTCACACTTTGTGTTAGTTGATGCCCAGGACTGAAGAATAAGGTGTGGGTTTTACCTATTCTGATAGTATCTGAAGGTCTCCAGAAGTGCTGGGATCTATATATAGAGAGAAAGGTTATTTAGCACTTAATGTTGTAATTGCTTAGGTGTGGCTTGTCTTTAGAATTTAGAATGGCAAACGAAGGGAGGGGAAGTATCTCTGCAATGGAAACTCCCAAAAGAATGGCCACTATTACTGTCACTGGTTATGGGGGACAAAAGCCCAAGCTCTGGAGATCTCAACACAACAGGCTCAGCCACTCACCCCATAATGACAATCAAAGAGACAAGCAGTGGCAAAAGAGCTTTAATCACCATGGCAGTGCCAGGAGGACAAGATCTGTTTCCAAGGGGTCAGTAGAAGCTTTGGAGTTCTATAGAAAAGGGGAACAAAGGCGCGGGTTGGGGTTTACGTCATAGCCGGCAGCACAGGTAATCCCGATCAAGTCCTGGATTGTTTGTTTGATCAGTTTCTCAGGACTGGCTGTGTGAAGTTCTGGCAGAGCCATTATCATCTGAGGACACAGTTTGTTTCCCATCATGAGATTGTAGAAAATATTCAGTTAGTTTATGAGTAAGGAAGCTAGCTGGCCAAAGGGCCTGAAAAAGAGATGGGTGACCAGCCATACTAATAGAAATTAAAATAAGAACAGACAGTTAAGTAGGATTTTCAACAAAGATTGAACTTTCTCAGGCAATGTGGGATGCAACTCACTCCTTGGTAAAGGAAGGTGTAACTACTCCCCACTAAGCTCCTGAGTATGGAGGAACTTAAAATGCAAAATAACCAGTTTTTTCCCTCTAAAATTCATTTCCTTTAAACCCTACTTGTTGAAGAACTGGGTTAGAGAGTCCAAGTTCCAATTGGTCATCTTAAATCCACAGAGCCACCTGTGACAGGTGGACACTAAATAATCGAGCGATTCCTATACTCTGCTTTTCTACGAGTAGCTCTGGATTGAGAGGCCATGCATCCACCCACTCAGGAGCCCTCCTGGAAACTCAGGAAGTATTATTATTATTATTATTTTCAATAAAACCCCTTCCCTCCTCCCTTGGTTTGCAATTTCATTCCTAAATGTGGTGAGCCCAGCAACTCAACATTTCTTGAGGCAAGAGACTAGAGCAAGGGCAAGGCAAAGCTGGCTGGCGAATCAGCTGCGGCCTATTAATTACCAAATCGGAATGGTTTCCAAAGCTCTGCACAGAGACTTCTCTCAAGAACTCAAGGGCGTTTTTGCTAGGACAGCCTAGACCTCTCCCCTCCCCTCCCCCTTTTCTTCTTCTCCCCTCCCCCTCTCCCTCTCTCTCTTCTCTTCCCTTTTAAAAGCTGCAGCCAAAGAGGGCTTTTCCCCCTTTTTCCTCTCTCCTAGGCTGGGGAACCCAGGGGGCTTTCTCATGGTGCCAGGAATAGTTTCCTGGTTTTCCTTCTATGTGGGAGAGGGAAGCGGAGCTCATGGCTTGTGTTTTCCCAGCCAGTAAGAGGCCCATAGGCCCAGCTCAAGTTTCGTTCCCCTTTTCTTTCACCTCTCCCGTTCTCATCACTCACTGTGGGTACAACTTCAGGAAAGAGCAGCTGGGGAAACTGTTATTGATCCAGTCTCAGAACAGATCCTTCGGGTTACATGTGTGCAACACAGAGGTTAGTACGCCTTTTTGCCCTCACATCTCTGCTCTCTGTGATACTTTGCTCAGCTTTCTTACACTTTTAGGAAAATTAGCTATTGGCAACTTGGTCTCCTGCTTAAATAGCTGCCTACCTCAGTTTACTCCTTTTTGTTCTCAAAGCTTCATCTGTGCTTTTCCCCTGGATGGGAATCATGACTGAGTTGCCTTCTCAGGGCCTATTTTATCCTAGCCAGTCCACCTTTCCACATGATTAGCAGCCATTTTGGTTTGTCACATGGGGCAGCCATTTTGCTTTGTCACATGGGTTACCCATTTTGGTTTATCCTGTGGGTGATTGATTTTACAGTGAAAGCTTCCTGCTTTTGTCCATTTATTATGACATTGGCTGTTGGTTTGTCCAGGTGGCTTTTATCAGAATGAGATGAAGACCATGTATTCCAATTATCTGTAAGGTTTTTATCATGAATGGATATTAGACTTTGTCAAACACTTTTTCTGCATCTATTGAGATGATAATATGGTTTTGGTCCTTGGCTCTGTTAATATGATGTATTACATTTATTGATTTACATATGTTGAACCATCCCTGTATCCCTGGGATGAATCCCATTTGGTCATAGTGTATAATCTTCTTGATAATTTGCTGCATTCTGTTTGCTTGTATCTTACTGAGGATTTTTACATCTATGTTCATTAAGGAGATTGACCTGTAGTTATCTTTCTTGGTTGAGTTCTTCTCTGGTTTTGATATCAAAAGAGAGCAGAGATGTAAGGGCAAAAAGGCGTACTAACCTCTAGGTTACACACATGCAACCCGAAGGATCTGTTCTGAGACTGGATCAGTAACAGGTTCTCCAGCTGCTCTTTCCTGAAGCTGTACCCACAGTGAGTGATGAAAACGGGAGAGATGAAAGAAAAGGGGAAAGAAACTTGAGCTGGGCCTATGGGCCTCTTACTGGCTGGGAAAAACACGGAAGCCATTTTGCTTGCTTCCAAGAATGAATTTGGAAGTATTGTTTCCCTTTCAATTTCATTAAAGCATTGGAGGAGTAGCACTATTATACTTTCTCTAAATATCTTGTAGAATTCAGCAACGAATCTGGCAGGGTCAGGGCTTTTCTTTGCTGGTAGATTTTTAATTACATCTTCAATTTAATTGGCTGATATTAGTTTATTTAGAATTTTTGTACCTTTTTGATTTAGCTTTGGTAATTCATATGTATCTAGGAATCTGTCCATTTCTTCTGAATTTTCCATCTTATTAGAATACAAGTTCTTAAAGTAGGCATAGATGATCTTCTGGATTGCTAAAAAGAATCTATTGTGATCTCACCCTTTTCATTCCTAACTGCATGAATTTGATTTGAGTCTTTTCTTTCCTTGGTTTTTTTTTTTTTTTTTATGAAGTTGGCTAAATTTCAATTTTATTTAGTCTTTCCAAGAACCAACTTTTCAATTCATTCATTCTTTGTATTGGTTTCTTAGCCTCCATTGCATCGATTTCTGCTCTGATCTTACTAAGCTTCTCCCTGTTACAAGCTTTGGGCTTGGCTTGCTCTTCTTATTCTAGAAGCTTGAGGTTCAACATTAAGTTCTTTATTGGAGTTCGCTCTGTTTTCCTGATATGGGTATTCACCACTACAAAGTTTTCATCATAGGACTGCTTTCATTGTGTCCCATAAGTTTTGGTGTGTTGTATTGGCACTATTGTTTAATTGTAGAAACTGTCTAATTTCTTCTTTAACTTCATCTGTGACCATTGGTTGTTCAGGAGGGTGTTATTTAATTTCTATGTGTTTATGAAATTCATGTGGTTTCTGTTGCCCTTGATTTACAATTTTATTGCACTATGGTCTGAATAATATGCATGGAATCATTTCAGTTACTTTGAATTTACTTAAGCATGTTCTGTGAGTTAGTATGTGGTCTGTTTTGGGGATTGTACTGTGTGTAGCTGAGAAGAATGTGTATTCTGATATTGTGGGGTGGAATACTCTGTAGACATCTACTAAGTCCATTTGTTCAAATGTTTGGCTCAGTTCTAGTATTTCATTGTTGATTTTTTTTCTAGTTGATCTATTTGTGACAGTGAGGTATTGAGGTCCCCCATGACCATTTTATTAGTGCTTATTTAATTTTTCATGTCTGCTAGTATTTGTTTTATATAGTTGGGTGCACTGATATTTGATACATATATATTTATGGTTGTTATCTCTTCTTCTTGGATTGTTCCATTTACATAGATATAGCAACCTTCTTTGTCTCTCTTAATCAGTCTTGGCTTAAAATCTACTTTGTCTGCAAATAGAATAGCTACTCATGCTTTTTTCCAGGTTCCTATCACATAGAATAATGTTTTCCATCTTTTTACTTTCAGTCTATGAATTTCTTTTTCAATTAAACGTGTTTCTTGTATGCAGCATATTGTTGGATCTTGCCTCTTGATCCAAGCTGCTAGTCTGTTTCTTTTGATTGGTAAATTGAGACCATTAACATTGATGGTTATAACTGATATTATTGACTTGTCCCTGTCATGTTATTTTGCTTTCGTTGGCTCTCTTTTTCCCCCTCTTTGTGTAATTGTTTGCCTTGCCTAGTGTATTCATTCTGTTGGGATTCAAGGAGATGTAATTTTTGGTATCTTTCTAAAATGTCCTTCAGAATATTTTTGAGTGCTGGTTTGATGTTCATGAATTTCCTCAGATGTTCTTTGTCATGAAATTATTTTATTTCTCTGTCAATTTTGGAAGATAGGTTTGGGGGAACATTCATTTGGGTTGGAGATTGTTTTCTTTTAGAGCTTGAAAGATTTCATTCCGAATTCTCCTTGACTTGCATGTTTATGTTGAAAAATGTGTTGTGATCCTGATGGATTTTGCTTTCTTTATAGATGATTTGTCCCCTTTTTAAAATTTTTATTTTAAAGACAAAAAATGGAGATATATAACCCAGAATAACACAAAAACAATAAAAGAAATACAATATTATAGAGGAGACAGTAAGGAATTAGCACTGGATGCTGTATTGCATAATGTTATCTTCATGTTTGTTAACACAGAAACAATAAAGGAAATACAAAATTATAGAGAAGTTAATAGGGAATTAGCACTGGATGCTATATTACATAATGCCATCTTTGCATTTGTTAACACAAAAACAATAAAGGAAATACAAAATTATAAGAAGATAGTAGGGAATTAGCGCTGGATGCTGTATTATATAATGTTATCTTCACATTTATTGCTCAGTTATACAGATGATGAATCATTCGATTAATCAGTTTTCTCTACCCTCATCTCTGTTGTTCTCCCACCCAAACAGTCATCCTGCCTCTGATAATAACTGTATATATATATATATATATATATATATATAGGTTTACTTACTCCCTTGGGCTCTCACATTGGGAAGAGACAAGGCTATTTCTAATTATGCTGTAACAAACATGGGTGCTCACAGATTGCTATGACAGGAGGTGAAAAGCACCCATCCTCAAAGACAGTAGATTGGCAGGGAACAAGGTTGACTATGGTCAAGCCCCCACTGACAAGCCCTCAAGACCATTGGGGGTCCAGTCGAGTCGCTGGGGTTGCCCCACGAACCACCAGGCTCCACCTTGATGCAGCATGCCCAGAGACCTGGTTGAGTCCTCAGGGTCACACCCAAGGACCAGCAGGCTCCACCCTGTTGAGGCACTCCCAGGGGCCCGTGTGAGTCCATGGGGTCACCCCTGTGGGTCATGGAGCTCCACCCTCCTTTTTTTTTTTAGTAGCTTTTAATATGCTGTTCTTGTGTTGAATTTCTAGAATCTTGATTATTATATTCCTGGCCATGTATTTTTTTTTTGATCATGGCTAATTGGAGTTCTATGTGCCGCATTTATGTGTATATCGAATTCTTTTTCCCTCAGGGTAGTTTTTTGCCATGACATTTGTGAACAGGTTTTATATGTCCTTTGCACTATCTCCTGCTTTTTTGTTGATTCTAATAAATTTTATGTTATTCTTCTTTGAATCATCCAGCAGCTTCTGGATTGATTTCTCATGGGCCCTTGCTATTTTAAAGAAATCTTTCTTTTCATGGGCATTGTTATGATTTGTGTCTGAATTTCCCCGCAAAGCCTTATACAGTCATGGGGTGGGCCTCTAGACTTTATGACTGATTCATAGTCTAGTGTTGAAATTATGGATGTGAGTGCTACACTCTCCCTGGGATGGATAGTTTACACACAGTGTAAGGGAGAGAAAGAGGCTGCTTGCCGCTGCTCCTCCCTTTTTGCTATTGCTGCTTTTGCTGTCTTCCACCACCATGAACTGTTGCCCTCTGCCATGTGCCACCCTGCCTTGGAGCCAGCCAAGTATGTACTGAAACTTCCACAAACTGTGGGGTAAATAAACCTTAATTTTGGGCATTGGGTATTTTGTCTCAACAACAAGAGAAAAGTAACTGAGATGAGTATTAACTGTAATCTTGCCTTCTATATCTGAGATTCTGTTTTAACATTGTCTCATTCTGCTGTGTATACATTCAATGAAATTTTTAATATTCTGGATATCTGTTTGAATGTGTTTTATGGATTCCATTTCTTTTCTATGTTGAGTAGTCATGGTTTCCATTATCTTTCCAAGCTCCTCTGTTTTTATCTGCATCTGCCCTAGAGTCATTAAACATGTCTTTCATTATGGTCTCCATCTCTGTAGTTACCTGAGAAATTATTTCTGCTTTGATTTTTTTCTAGAGCCTGTTTCATCTGCTTAGTTACTTTCACTGTTATCACTTCAGAGAGCCCAGGTAGGTGGCTTTTGGATTGTTCCACCTCTTTGCCCCCGGGCTCGCCTTTAGTGAGCTTGACACCTTGGATTGCATGTTGTTTAAATGTCTTCTCATTTTACTTTTGTTTTTAGTTTAGTTCCTGGGTTGATATTTGTAAATTGCCTATGGTGAGTAGCTTTATAGCTAGTATTTAGAACCTTTAGAAAGTGATTATTCCCGAGAGGTGTCTACGAGTTATAGCTGGCTTTTGGGTTCAGAGACTGTTGCAAGATCCTGCCTCTTCAATTTATTAGAGATGAAAAGTTGCTGCCTGCTTGGCCCATCCCCCAGTTATTTGGCACTGGCATATAGTATTTTCTGTGACCCTTAGGCAATCTCAATCTTGGTATACCAGGAAGAACAAGTATTTAGAATAGTTATGTCACTTTGATTAAGGTGACACAATCAGCACTAACAACAGCACTGAACGCTCCCTAGAAAATGACAGACTGAGATAACTATTAATTTGCCACCTTTGACCATATGATCTAGATTTATGGTTATTTGACGAAATATAGAATGAACCAGAAAATTGTATATAGTAAATAAGCTATCAATATGGCAATTTTATCCTTAGGGGAGAAATTTTAAAAGTGGTTGGGGGAAAATATAGAAATAGAAGAAAAGGAAAAGATTAGAATCAAGACTAAAGGACAAAGGAGGATCATGCAAACTTTGGGAAACTGATGCAGCAGACAGGAACAAAAGTGAAAATAAAGAAATAAAAAAAAAAGAACAGAACAGAACAATAATAACAAAAAAGCTAGAAACCATTTTCACATTCATATAAAAATAAGAACAATGAAAAAAAACCAAACAAAAGACAAGAAAGAAAGAAAATAAGAAATGAAAATTTAAGATGTCTACTTCAAGGTTTGTCTCTATGGCCACTGGTAGACAATGTAGATAGGCAGAATCTAGATCCATATTGATCAATGCCAACAGGTCAGCAGCAGCTCCATGGTGGAGCAGAGGGTAATCCTAGCAAGCCTACACCCCTATTTCCACTAATGGCTTCAGTCTGTAAGGCTAGAACCAGACCTGCCAAGCCCACTGCACTCCCTGCACCCACGGTGGGCTTGAACTTGGCTGGGAGCCACTAGATGGAGCCATCAGCCACTCCAAGTGTGAAACTCAGTTGGCTGTCTGCCAAGATGGCCCCTAGCTAATCACCCTGTCTTGTGGAAGGTCTGAACAGGACAACTCACCAGCCATCCCAGTCTGCTGAGTCTACTGTAGTCTGCTACAACCACTGTTCTTCTCCACTATTGCACTTCTCCATGGAGGCCTTTCAGTTTGCCAGCAGTCACCAAGCTTCTGCAGTTTCAAGCTGTCCCTCCCATATAGTGAATTCAGGTTTGGGGAGAAAGCACCACCTACTTCCTCCTTCTTCACTGAAGATTCTCTCTTTGCTTTCCCCATGGGCTTCATTTCTTCCTTCAGATCCTTTCTGGGTCCTGGAGACTAACCCCTGCTTCTTATCTTCCTCATATAGCTATATTGCAGACACCCAATCTTGGAGAGGCTCTTTCTTTGCTGTGCAACACTCTGCTACCTTCCCAGAAGTCCTCTAGAGATTCTTTACTCCTGTTCTGATGTGTCACTTTGAAGGCCAAATATTTAACCATGGGCTTCTAACTGTCACACAGTGTCCTTCTACCTTGATAGGAAGATGTTTACTAGCAAAATTAGGGGTAATTCTCAAATTCCAGCAAAGGCCAAAACAGATTTTACCCAAAGGACCTACGCTGGGCCTCCCTGACCTAAGTAGCCAACAGAATCCTATTGTATGGTATAATGGAATACCTCGTAAGAAAGTTCAGTTATGCCAATAGTTATAAAACGAAAAGATGCCAGCTAACTTTCTAACTGAAAACAGTATCTGATCAAGAATGATGCACAAAAAGCCCTCCAGCCTCTCACAGACAAGCTTCTTAAATATGGCCTTTTGTGGCCTTGTCAGTGCCTTTGCAATACTCCCAGTATCCCTATTGTAAAGCCCTCAGGAGTATATGGGATGGTACAAGACTTCTGCCTCACTAACAAAGCTGTCATCCCAATCCAACCTCTGGTAGCAGGTTCATATAGAATATTTTCCCCAATTCCAAGAGACACTAATTGTTTCTCAGTCTCAGCTCTCAAAAATATGTTCTTTTCTATTCCCCTCCATCTAGATTTCTAGTTTCTGTTTGCTTGAATAGGAAAATCTCATTTCAAGAGAAAAGTGAAAGTATTCTTGGACAGTTTTCCCATAGGGGTTTAGAGATAGTCCGCATCTTTTTACTTGGACACTAGAAAAAGACTTAAGGAAGCTAAAGCTTAAACAGGGAACCATGTTACTGTATGTAGATGATATTTTAATTTGCAGCTAAACTCAGGAGTTCTCCAATTATAATACTACACAAACACTCAGTTTTCTAGCTAAGAAGGGATATAAAGTCTCAAAGGAAAAGTCTCAGATATCCCACCAGAAAGTCCAATGCTTGGGATACATTCTTACACCCGTGGAACAGAAGCTGTCTAGGGACTAGATCCAGGCTATCTGTGACCTAGGGCCTCCTGACATCAAACAGCAGCTTTGCTCCTTCATGGAATGGCCAACTTTTGCCAGCTCTGGATATCTAATTTTGGACTAATGGCTTAGCCTTTATATGAGGCAGTCAAAGAACCTGAGTCTGTGCCCCTAGAATGGACAAAAGTATTGACAGTGCCTTTAGGAAAATAAAACATGCCTTTACTCACACTTTAGCACTGGGAATATCTGACTGACAAAAACATTTCTTCTGCTATATATCAAAAAAGAGAGGAATTGCTTTGGGTGTCTTGATCCAAAAGATAGAAAAAGAACTCTGCCCGGTGGCATACTATTCAAAAAAGTTAGACAGAGTGGCTGCTGGATGGCCACCCTGCCTGAAGTCAGTAGCAGCTTCATCTATGCTAACAAAAGAAGCTGCAAAATGAACTTTGGGGCAAAACTAGAAGTCTTGACTCTTCATTAGGTCAGGGCTGTTCTTGAGACTAAAAGTTACTTGTGGTTAACAAGGGAACTGCTCACCAAGTATCAGTTCATGTTCTTTGACACCCCTGAGGTTATTATAAAGTGTCACATTACTCTTAATCCTGCCTCTTTGATGTCTACAGGCCCACAAGTTAGCCACTCTTGTGAACAAGTGATTTCCCAGACCAATGCAAGCAGGCAGGATATCAGTGACCAGTCCCTACAAGACCCTGAGGAGGTGTGGTTCACTGGTGGAATTAGCTTTGTCCAAGAAGAACATTGAAAAGCAGGTTATACAGTTATCAGTATGTAACAGGTCATTGAGGTCAAATCCCTTTCTTCAGGGACCTCAGTTTAAAAACTAAAGCTCATAGGCATTGATATCAGGAAAAAACAAAAGCCTAAATATTTATATAGACTCCAAATAAGCCAATAAGCAATCATCTACAAAGCACAAGTGAAAACTTCTGAAACTCATAGAGGCAGTCACTGTCATGGCTTGTAAGGGACACCAGAGACTTTTCTAAAGTCTTGTTAGAAAAGCAAAAAGCTGATAGGGAGGTAAAAAGGCACCCTTAGATCCCCTCAAGATTTTAGCATTATTCCTAGTTCCTGAAGAACCATTAAAACCAGTTTATAGGAAGATTAATGGGCCTTAGAATTGGGGGAGAATTAAAAATGGACCCTGATTGTATTTAGAAAACAAACTGGTCCTTTCTGAAGGGGCACAGTGGAAGGCTATAGAAACCCTCCACCATTCTCTTCATAACAGAAGAGATGCTATACTGGCAATGGTCCCTCAAATTTTTACAGGACTAGGACTAGTGGTAACCACCTGACAAGTCTGTAAATCTTGCCCACTCATGTCTACAATAACCCTGGCAAGACCAAACCACTTCCTTTATTAGAATGTGTACAGAGGAGAGGCACATACCCTGGGGAGGACTGGCAATTAGACTTTACCCACCTGCCACCATGTGGGGAATTTAAACAAATGTTGGTTCTGACACATTTACAGGCTAGATTGAGGCCTTCCCTACCTGTTCAGAAACAGTTAAGATGTTTCTCAAAGAAATAATTCCCTGGTTTAGTCTACCACAGTTCCTTCCAAGTAACAATGGGATTTACTTTACCTCTCAAATAACTTAGGGAGTAGCAGAGACTTTAGGAATAAAGTATCATCTCCATTGTACATGGACAACTCAGTCTTCTGGAAAGATCAAGAGAGACAACCAGACTCTAAAGTGAAGTTTGACAAAAGACAGCTGAGTCTGGGCTTTAATATTAGCCCTCATGAGGGTTTGAAACATCCCCCAAACTGGGCTAAATGTGAATCCATTTGAGATGTTTTATGAGAGGCCTTTTTTATCTTCTGATGGCAGCAGACTCTGAAACCATGAGACTCTTACAACATTTTATTAAAGTAGGCCAAGTACAACAAGCTATCTAGCCACCCACATGGGAACACAGTCCTGCCAGCTCCTGGCCCAGGGGGATCACCTAGTGTCTACCCTGAGATCAAGTACTAATTAAAACTTAAAAAGAAGTGACCCCTGTAGACCAATCAAAACAAAAATGGATCCCTTTTCAGTGATCCTTGCCATACACACTGCAGTAAATGTGACAGAAATAGATAGCTGGATTCAACCTAATAGAAAAGCCACTTAACTGTCTAGGGAAAAAGACCACCAAAAAAAGAAAGCTACTCTTGTGAACTTCTAAGAGACCTGAGATTTCTCTTCAAAAAAGGGAGATTCTAGTCCTTGGTACAGATAAGTAAATGGGCACCTGTATTGACACTCTTATTTTTAATCAAATCCATAATGTGGGTAAGCTTGCTGTGGTGGAATTGACAACTGGTGGTCAACTTATAACATCCAGCCGAACTGAGTAAGCGTGGTACTGGGCATGGGAGGTCCGAGGATTTTTGCCAGCAGCACAAGAGGCAGAACTGGAGGAGAAGAAGAAGAGAGGCTATGGGAGTTGAGAGAGGCTGTTGGGTGCTGTTGAAAGCTATAAGGAGCTGTTGGTTTTCTTGCAGGAGCTTGTCATGCTGGCTTTCCTGATGAACTTGGCTGTTATCACCTAAGTAGCTCAGGACCTTGTCCCTGAGGCTGGCTTGTTCGCTTTGGGGGAGCTCTGGTCCTCACCTTGGGAATCCCTTCCTGGCTCCAGAGGGAAAGACGGTGCACTGCTCAGTCTCCTGGAGAAGCTTTTCACATTGGTTTTCCTGATGGAAACTCAGCTTTCTTGATCAGAGGAACTCAGGACCTCACTATTGCTGAGGAGGGCTATGGTACTTTTCGGGGGAACTCTGGTTCTTATTTTGAGCACCACTTCCTGGCTCCAGTGCAGATTCCTCAGCCTGCTAGCATAGATGCTTCATCCTACTGATACAGACTTTCTGGATTCCACCACTGACTTTGGGCCTTCCCAGCATAGATCTGTGAAACAGGGCTGCATGAGACATTGTCATAGGCTCTAGCCCTCTAGCTGGACTCATGGGAGGCATTGTTATGGGCTCTAGTTCTTCAGCTGGATTTGGGCAGGACATTTTCATGAGATCCAAGCCCTTAGCTGGATTCTTTGGTCTTTAGTGTGTGGACAGATTTCCAGCATTCTCTTGTATATGATTCTTTGGGTGACTATTATAAATAATCTTATAAAATATGTGTCCTGTATATTATATTGTTCTCCTTGCAAAAACCCCAAACCAACACGCTAAGACTACAGCTCTCATGCCCTCCATAAATTATCTAACATCCCCCTTCTCTATGCTTTCTCCTTCACAGGAAGCATGGAAATCTGACCTGATTCTTGTCACATTTGGGCTCTACACCCCCAACCTAATAGTAAAGTTACATTCCTGACAAATTCACTAAGCTTTCTTCCATTGAACAGGTAATACATATAAACACTCTTTTCTCATTGTCTTTTGATAGGCAGTTTTTTCTTCAACCCATCCAGTGAGCCACAATATCCCAAGGCAGTTGGAGGCTACCTAATCCCAAGTACATAGGGCCTACAGCTCCTTTTAGCAGGAAATACTAGCTATATGAAGACAGAGACCTCACTCCCTCAGCCCACCATAAAGAATTATGGGGATATATGTGTCTCTCAGGGGGAAATGAGGCAGGATACTAGAGCATAACAAAACTGGCTGGTGTGGACATGACCTGTTAGTTACAAAATCCCAGGCACAAAACAGTTCCCAAAGTCCTGCACAGGAACTTCTTGTGAAAACTTCAGCAGGTTTTTGATAGGATGGCCTGGGCTTGACACAGCCTGAGAAGGGAGAGATACCAAAAGACAGCCAACACTGAGTTTTTTATGTTCTCTCACTGTACCCCAATCTCATTTTGTAGAGTACTTCTTTTTTTTTCTTTTACTAGACCCAAACTCACTCTGCAGAGCCTTTTCTTCCCCCTACCTTTAATAAATATAAAACCTTGCTAACATTTGCACTTGTCCAGACCAATTCTTTATTCAGGACAGAAAGAACCTAGCAATCACCTCTAGAAGGAGCCTAAAACACCCTAAAGAGTTGCTTCCGAGGACAGAATTTATACTAACTGAGTTGTTTTAGGTGTAACAGATTGGGAGCTATTTTCCCCATAAGGAGATGACAACTCCTGCTTGTGGTAGGAAGCAGTCTCAGTTCTGTCAAGCAGTAATTGCTTCCACTTTGGGGGAAATGACCTCATCACAGGGTACTTTTCAAGAGTATTCCTTTCCTGGAATCTCAGGTCACTTGATACTTGAAACTTCCAGTCATCACTCCAGGGCTTCTGGCCTGGACTTTGTGAAAGTGGGCAATTGTAGAGATGTCCCTACAAAGCCTGAAAATTACTTTAGTTACTCTTGATGTCCTCAATCTTGCAGGAGAAAGAGATAGCCTAGGTAAATTAGATGAGATCAGATGCATTCAGGTTGGTATGGCCATAGACCAGCCTAGGTAAAGTAGGGTTAATAAACATTGTAGTTCACTCTTTAAGTGATTAACATAATTCCTGCATGTAGAGCTTAGCAGGGATCTGACCCAAAGTTTTAAGATGATAATGGAGATATAAAACAAAAACAGAGATGCCACGCTTTATCCTGCTTTCAGTTGTCCATTGATTATCTGCAGGTACAGCCTCTACAGACCCTACTGCATTAAAAAAAACTCATCTTTGAAAGATAACAGTGATGACCATCTTGAAAAGGGCAAAATTGGAGCTCATCTTGAATGAGAAATCAGCAGGAGAGAAAAACAAGGAAGACGGATTATTTATGGGGAGTAGATTCATGAAAGTATTATAGACAAGCTAAACTAGTTAGAAATGTTATAGGCTGTCAGACAGGCCTAGACCCTCAAAGGAGCCAGGCAGAAGATGGGAATACATTGCAACAGTGGGTGGAGGTGCGTTCTTTAGAGACCAGGCTTCAAGACAAGAGATAGAATGTCTACACCTTCATACAGCTCCTAGGGATAAATAATGACTGATATTCTCAATGATAGGTTCCTGCCCGCCCCTGAACACGTCTTCCTCTTACCTTTCCTGCACGCTCAAGGGAAGCTCCAATCAGCTCCTAACATGTCACTCCGCCCACCCCTCAAGCTCCACCTCTAGCCAGAGTCCTCATAAATCCCCAGCCTCTTTTGTCTACCCCAGAGGAGCCCTGTGCTACATGCAATCCTCTCCTCTCTGGGTCTGGAATAAAATCCTTCTTCTTCTTTTGTTTGTTTCTTCCTCTGCACTGAAAACCTAACACTAAATAGGTATCAATCACCTGGGGGTGGGCAGGAGAGTCCCTGACCTATCCCTTCCTAGAAACATTCTTGTTTGTTCCATTACACTTACTACATGACTTGCTTCCCCATTGGATCGATATTACCTAAGTGACTGACTATACTTGTAACCTTATTGGTTGGCCATAGTTTTGTCCCACCTTATACCTACCTTGTGGGTTTCTACTGGATCAGTATTACCTAAGTGCCTACAGTTATAATCTTATTAGTTGATTATAGTTTTGTCCCACTTTATATTCACCTCATATTTTTACTCCATAAAGCTTTCCCCGATTAGTGGGCTCATGGGCAACCCACTTCCTGGGCTCCCCTTCTGTTTCTCTTAGACAGAAACTCTCCCTCAATAAATATTTCCTGCTCTTAATCTCCTTTGTTCCTTAGAATTCATTCTTCAATTTTGGGGAACGTGAATTCAGCATATGGAACATCTAGCAGGTTGGAAATTGCATTCATTATTTGGATTCTAAGGAGGCCCTATATCATCCCTATATCAAAAGGGCTTTGAATATGGCTCAAGAGCTAGGTTTCAAGGAGCCCAGGACACACGGGAAGTCTAGAGAGGTGGGCAAGGTCTTGTTTCCAGTAGCCTTCTTGCCATGTTAAGGAGTTAACACTTTATTCTGTAGGTATCAGCTGGACATGGTCATGTGCCTGGTGTCAAGCAGAAAATTTCCTTTATACTCCTGGGCTCAGTAGTTAAGGCTTGCAAATTGATCTGACAAAAGACAAATTAGCAAGAAGAAACCAAAAAAAAAAAAAAAAATGTAGTTCAAGGAGGCAGTTAGAATTTGGAAGTTTTATCTAATCTTAATTGGGGCTAAGGAGTGATAAATGGGGATTCTAGGAAAACAAGTAACTACTTAGAAGGGAAAGGAAAGGGCCTTTATGGAAGAACAAATGCCTTGTTTTGAAAAATAAATATGTCCTTAAGAGAACAAATGGGAGGTCTGATGGTCTTGTGACAATGTCTGCGTGTAGTGTTGATTTCTTGTCTCAGAGGAAAGAATATTAGAGTTGCTTCCGAGGAGAGAATTTATACTAACTGAGTTGTTTTAGGAATCCTGCTTTTAAAGCAGATAAAGGATTTCAGGAACTGAAATTCCTTCAGCTCAAAACAATTTTTATGCTTTGGTGGCTTACTCAAAACCATTTTTATATGGAGAGTTTCTTGATATGGAAAGAGAAAAGAAGACCCTTTAAGAGACTGCAGATGAACCTGGGCAGGAGATGCTGAGGCGAGTTCAGTGCTTCTTACAATGTAGGGAGGGCTTTGACCTCAGCAGTAGGGTAGGGGTGGGGAGGAGCCCAGCGAAGCTTCTAGATTTTGCTGTACAATAGAAGCATCTGGCCCTCATCCAGAGCCGTCTTATCAGAGTCCCTGGAGGTGGAACCAGACATCAGTGTTTTGTGAAGTTTCCCAGGTGATTAAGGTTGAATGACAGGGTCCAGAGCCAGGGCCATTAAATTCAGTCCCCATGAACCAAGCCCATGACCACCCTGTATGCGAAACTCTGTGGCTCTTAATACCAGAGTGGATTTCTGGCAGAGTGTGCTGAGCGGTTTCGGGAACTGAGAGACAAATGCCTAGTGGGATTGAAATGATGATCATTGTTATCTCCATCTTCTTTGTTGTTTTTAATTTTGCTGTCTTACTTGGAAATGGTCTTCACAGATCTCAGCTTTCATGGAGTTAGAAAGCACAAGCAAGAACCTGCTGTTGTTTATCACAATTGGATAAACATCCTTGAACCCTGAGCGCCTACTGCTAGCCACAGAAGACGGAGCTGGACAAAAAGCAAGAAGGAAAGCACAAACTGTTTTCTTTTGTTTTCCAAATTGTCATTTGCTTTCTATAATTACAAAAATTAGACAGGCTTATTGTAAAAAAAAATTTTCAAACATGATGGACAGATAAAACCTAGAAAGGGCCAATCTCTTGGTATATAGCTGTTTTGTTTTAATTTCCATTTAGAAAAAAACAATTGCACCCGAAAAGCAAGGCAATGAGGCTGGAATGCAATTGGAATGGAAAACAGCATTCTTGTCAAGCTTCCACTGCATCAGCCCATTAGCTTTTTGACTTCCAAACTTTTGCAAATGTGAAGCCTTTCTCATCTTCTCACCTGGAGCAATCACTACTTAATGGTAGTGATTAACTCTCCAGCTCAGGAGGCAACTGGTTATTAAATAACAACCTCCTGCCACACTACCCTTCTCTGAAACAATGTGCTCACAAACCCCAGTGTTCTCCCTGCTCGAGCCATGTCACAGCTTCGGGGCAGGTGGCACAAATGAGTTCATCCCCAGGCACACAGGGAAACTCAGAACCAGCCCCTTTCATTCGAGGTGTGTAAGAATCATGTTGCATCAAACAATTGCCAGTGATTTAACTCTCCTTCCCTGGTTAAAACCCCCAAAAGTTTTGCTATTGAGGAGATGTTAAATCATAAATCTGTTTAATGGGATTAAGGAAATAAAAGATAGAGTATTTTTAAACATAAAATTGGCACAATTGTGGGACATCTGGGGAAGATATTAACATTCTGCAAATTCTTGAGCATGACAGAGGAAGAATAGAAAGATAAGTCTGCCCAACAAAAGAACAAGGTGACCTGCTCTGCCTTATTACAAGTGGAAACTGAGCTTTGCTGGGCCAGAATGCACCTGCCTTTATGAAGCCTGTCTGTTTCATTAGAACTGAAGGGGTCATTTCAGTAGTACCAGTCTCAAAGGTACTGAGGGGTCAGAGGCGATGAATCATCACCAGACAGGGTCTGAGGAGTTCCCCCGAAGAGATGTGAACCTCAATTTGACCAGCTGAGAAGGTTCTTGACACTTATCGTAGTATAGATAGCTAGGTTATTTAGAAATCTTATAGGCAGTCAGACAAGGCTGGATCCTTGAAAGGTCAGTACAAAAGAACTGTGGCTACAGGGATATTCACTGAAGGCCAGGCTTCAAGAAAAGAGTATTGACTACACCCATATACCTTCTTTAGGGATAAATAGCAGTGACTGATACTCTGAGTAGACATCCAGTACCCTGGGGTAGAGGACCAAAACCTCCGTAACCCACCCCATCCAGGAAAGTCCTTGTCCCCCCCATGTGCACTTGCCATGTGACTTGCTTCCCCATTTGTTGCCTTTTTAACCAATATTACCCAAGCAACTATACTTATTGTAATCTTATTGGTTGACCATAGTTTTGCCCCACCTCATGCGCAGCTTGCAAGTTCCCATTGGGTCAATATTACTGATTGGTTTCTCGCCTTACTGTAATTCCTGCCTAGTCACTATGGCAAGCAGCCAATATGGCGCTGTTGGTCATGTGTTGTTCTCGGCCAGTATGGCACCAAGCCAATATGGCGCTGGCTTCTAGAGGTCAAAGCCAATATGCCGCTGGCCTCTAGAGGCCATATGCTAAGCGCCACCCTTCTTTCTCTGAGTCAAATTACGACTTCCTACTTCCTTTTTGTAATATCCTCTTTCCTTTTCCCACACTCCCAACCAATCCTGGTCCACCATGTCAGGAGGTCTGCCTCCTAATCCCCACCTCCCGCCTGGGCCTATTTAGCCCCAAGGACAGGCCCTGGGAAGTTCCACATCTCTCTTCTCTTCCCGACAGTGGTCTTCTCTGTGCCCAGAATAAAGGCATTTTATATTCTGCTTTACTTCTCTTTGCATTGGAAAAACCTGTCAATTACCTAAACAAACATACTTGTAATCTGATCAGTTGAATAGTTTTATCCCACCTGAAACTCACCTCCCCTCCTAGCTTTGCCCAATGAAACACCCTTGAGAAGTGGGGTTGGTGGGCAACCCACTTTCCAGCCCTCCTCTGTCCTTCTTAGGCAGAAGCTACCTTTCTCTCAATAAATTCTTCCTATTCTTAACCTCTATTGTTCCTAGAATTCATTCCTCAATTTTAGAGAACACGAACTCAATGTTTCAGACATCTACTAAATTGAGAGTTATAATATTTCTCTTATATTATTTGGATTATTTGGTGATTGCATATCACATGTCAATGAGAGACATAGAAAGATTAAACGGATATTAAAGTACAGACTCAGAAAGAAACGTGGGTCCTCATGGAGTGAGAGCACTTTGGTCTGGGGATATATATATTATGGTTAATTTATGGAATTATAGTATCTTTAAAGGACTTGGTTATGCTAGGCGTAGGGAGTAAAAACAGGGAAAACCTTGGGTAACTTTGTGTTCCAAAGTTGCGGTCTTCTTTAGAAGAATAATTTTTAAAGTATGATTTTCCTTGTCTTTCTACCTGTCTTTATTTCTTCTACCTTAATTCAGAATAAAGGAAAGTGAGTGGCATGAGATTGATGGTGGTCTGACTTTAATACAGACAGTACCACAGGGGTTATGGAACCATTACCCTCCACTCACTGGAATCTGGGCAATGCCCCAGGGCCAACCCCCCACCTCCGTCCTAAGGCCTACTACCCTGAAGCAGAGATAAGAAAAACAATGATACCTATATCTGCCTGAGAAAATTCAGAAGTCCCAAAGCAGGACTCAACCATGCCAGATCCTCTGACTCAACCTTTAATAATTGTTATTCACTTGGAGCTCATTGAAAGTTCATGCGTAGGGACTATATTTCATATATACAATTATAACAGTATGAATTATGGGAAAGGATATGTGCAATAGACACAACTGACATGACTCAGCACCCTGTCAATCACGTTGTCAGTCACACTCTGGAAGACCCAGTGGGAGGCACCTTAGACTTGGGTAACATTTTAAATTCTTATATGCAACATGTTCAGTGCTCATGCCATTTTTCTTTCAGCTAATGTGCCCCCGTTCATTCTGAGTGTACCATTGCCTAGTGAAACTTCATTAAACTTAGCTGCTTTTCCCTTAACATCTCATGCCACATCCAATTTTTTGCTCACTGTGGACAAGAACCTAGAAACCCATCCAAGACCCCATCACCCACAGAAACAACTTGGGTGATAACTGAACAGAGAAAAGATAGTTTTGCAGGCAGGTGATGGTTAATGTTATCAGAGATTTATACATGGGATATTTTTCCTAAAATGAAATTTCCACTTTTTTTTACTTTTTATTTCCTCACATAAGGTCAAGAGGAAAGTTTTGTCTTTTGAAATCTATTAAACTTAGTTCTTTTTAATCCTCAATAACAGCTCTGCACCCCACTGTGTTCTCTGATGCAATTAATTCCATCCACTTTTACAATGTGCCCTGAGCTGAGAATCAAAAGCTTTGCTCAAGAACAGCCCATCTGTGGTGAGAAGGTGAATTTTCAAGGTGAGTACAGTTTCCCACAGTGTATATCACTCTCCAAAAGGGATTTCCTTCACTTTCAATTAATGATGCTGCTTTGTGTGGGGGAGTTGATCTAATGATTCAGGATCTGCCACCTCACATTTGTGAATAGTTTTCATGTCTCAGTTGCTCTTTATTTACTCTCCATCATGTTCTGTTGCATTCTAGATTACAAAATGGTTCCCCTTGGGCCATTTCTCATCTTTCTGAGTCATTGCTTTGCATTTGAAAAGTCTGTGAATCAATTCAAACCACTTCCTAGCTCTGTGGATTTGAAAATAAGTTGGGATCAAGATCTGGAGTGTGTCCCTGATGGGAAAAGGGAAAAGGCTACATATTTTTAGAGCCTCTCTAATCAACCACAATTGCCTGGAGAATTCAGGTAGAAATGGGGTCTCTTTCCACCTAAATGGTCCAGGTAATTTAGGCTGTGAACTGTAGTGCACTCTGTAGATACTGATTGTAAATGACTCACAGACTCATCATCAGGTAATAACCAAATACTTCGCAAAAATTACTCCCATCAGGGGTCTTGATTTCTTACTATTTGTGGTGATCAAAAACTAACTCCCCATGAAAGTTCTCCAAATATATAGTTAAATAAAAAATTCAAGATGCAGAACAATGTATATAATATACATGTGTATTGGCTTGTGAATGCTCTCAAATGTCTTTAAGGCAAAGAAAATAACAACAAAAAGCAAACCTGAAAACCTTCGGGTATGAGGGGGTTTGAGGAGTTCACAGGTGGTATAGGTTTTCTATTGGGTGCGATAAGTGTTTGACCTACATGAATAAATAACTGCAAAACCAAAACAAGGCAAAAAAGAGTACCAAATAATCACTTAATTAAAAATTGATAGTGCCAAGTAACTGGTCAGTACAGGAGGGGCATGTTTAGCTATCCCACTGGCTTCTTTCTAGTATTTGTCCCTTAACTGATATGAATAATCAAGGCAGGAGCAATAACTAACAAATACACTTTTTCTGCTCACAAGTAACCCTGAAAGAAGACCCATCACGGTGACGGCCGTATGCTGTCTCCTGTGTGGCTGTGAAAGTCTGTGCTCCACTGCTCCCCCTAGCTGTAGCACACGCGCACGGAGGTGCCTGGACAGTGCCTGCTAGATCATTAGCCTGTCTACAGAGAGACGTTCCTCTCACGGGATTCCATGTGGCCTAAGCCAGGCAGGAACCCTAACACAACCAAACAATTCTCTGATTAAAAGTCAGATAGTTTACAATGGCAAGTTTTATGTTATTTGTATTTTATCATAATTTTAAAAGTGATTAATATAATATACCAAGCCCATGGGATTATATACTTTAAATGGATGAATTGTATGGTATGGGAAGTCTATCTCAATAAAGCTGTCTTAAAAAATCAAATCAAAAGGCTGGAATGTAGTTCTGTGGAAGAGTATTGCTTAGCTTGTGTAAGGCCGTGGGTTGGATTCTAGCCCTGATTAGTCCAAACCCACGCCTTTCTCCTGAATTGTTTTAAGATCCTAGAGGGTGGTAGCCTTGCCTTTTCCATACTCAGACCCCAGGGCAATGCCCTTGTAAGGAGGCTGGCTGAGGGGTGTTAATAAGTATTTGTTGACTGAAGAGTCACATTGGCCGTACAGTGTTGGGAGCGGCTGGAGTTTGGTTGCTGGTCATGTGTCTGAGGGTGGGACAGATCCAGAGTGCCTCAGGCAGTCAAGCTCCCAGTATTGATAAAGGTGTCCTGCTTGGACAATTATAGTCTTAGTCTTAACCTTAATCTTAGTCTTAACCTTAATCTTAATTTTAGTCTTACTTAGTCTTAATTGCTAGGCAACATTATCTCTCATGTTACTACTTTGCGAGTGTATAAAATCAACACCCCTACCGCTGGAGTCAGTCCTCCTGCTCATCAGGCGCGAGGTGACCCCCCCGACCCTGGCTGTCCTCTCCTGTCTTTATTTTCTGTATCCTCTCGCCGTTTTCTCCCGGGGACCACGGAGAGATCACCAACTCCCACAACACAGTATGTTCAAATTAACCTCCTAATACTGCCTGGCTCATATTAGAGGTTGTCTCTGTGTGATTACCTGTATCTCCATCACAACAAGCTAGTGATTTGTTTTCTTTTTCAATGTATGGTTAAAAACAAAACAAGAGAGATGAAGGGGGAGGAAGGAGAGAACAAAGGGATGTAAAACGAATTAAGATGTGCTGTATGTGCTGTATACATGTGCCAACTCACTGTGACACTTGTAATTATTATGTACTATAAACATGCACAGTGCAATAAAATTTTAAAAGGAAATGCCTCTATCGAAGAAAAACATCACAGTACAATAACAAAAAATGGAATAACTCAATTATATAATAGACAAAGAATTTAGATACCTATTTCTTCAAAAACGCTTACTGTCAGGTATGGTGGCATGTACATCTAGCCCCAGATACTTGGGAGGGTGAGGCAGGAGAATAACAACTTCAAATTCAACCTGGGCAGTTACAATGGAACCTTGTCTCAAAACAAAAAAATGGAGGCTGGGAATGGAGCTTAGTGATAAAAAGTTTGCCTAGCCTGTGCAATGCCCTAGGCTCCTTAATCTCCCAACACACACACACCTCAATTGATAACCATCAGAGAAATGAAAAAAACACTGGAAGGCTGCTGTCAAAAAGTCAGGAAATAACAAGTGTGAGCAAAGCTGGGGAGGAATTAGAATGTTTGTGCAGTGTTGATAGGACTGTAAAATGATGTAGCTGCTGTGAAAGACAGCACTGAGGTTTCACAGAGAGTTAAAACTAGAACCACCATAGGAGCTAACAATCCCCTTATGGGGTATATACCCAAAATAGTTAAAAGCAGGGTCTCAAAGAGGTATGTGTACATCATGTTCCTAACAGCGCTATTCACAATGACCAAGAGACGGAAGGACTCTGTCCATCTGGTGATAAATCTAGAGACAAAACAGGGTGTGTATAACCCAGGGAATATTTTTCAGCCTTAAAAAGGGAGAAATTTCTATGTCATTCTACAGCATGGAAGAACCTTGAGGCCATTATACCAAGTGAAATAAGCCGGTCATGAAAAAGACAAAAACTGTATGATTCTATTTACATGAGATCACTAAAGTAGTCAAATTCATAATCACAGAGTACAATGGTGGTTCCCCGGGCTGGAGGAGGAGAGAATGCAGTCTTAGTGTTTAATGGGTGTATGGAGTCTGAGATTTGCAAGATGAAAACGTGCTGCAGATCTGTTTTACAACAATGTGAATATACTTAACACTACTAAAGTGTGAGCTTAAAAATGGTTAAGATGGTAAATTTTATGTCGTGTGTTTCTTTTAAAACTATAAAAAAAAAAGAAGAGGAAAAGAAATTAGCTCTAAAACCTGTAAAATGTTGCTAAATGTTGAGACTGAGTGATGCTAAATCCATTGAAGTTCATTATGATGCTGTCTATAGTTTAGTAAAATAGAATTTAGTAAAATTCATTTAGAATACATCTAGTAAATACACTTAGAATTGAGTAAAATATATGCTTGCTAATTATTAAAAAAAAAAAACCTAAGAAAAGAATACAGCTTTTTTTAGCAAAAGCCACACTGAACAAGGCCATCAAAGATCTGGATTCCTGCAACACCCAGAATGATGGCGAATTTATGCATTTAGATAGGTTCACACGGGGTCGCTTCCAGCACGCAGTGGGAGAGGGGAGCGGGGCGCTGCAGCAAGCTGCACCTTTCCCAATAGGAACGCAGTCGGCAACAGTGGGCAGCGCAGTTTTGCTTCTCAGGTTCCTCTGACACTATAAAAACCTGAGCATTATTCTGTGTTGTCACTTTCTCCCGGTAAGAAAGACATACATTGATTTTAGGACATATAGTCATTTGTTTTATTTATGATCTCTATACCTCCTTATATCTTTATTTTTCTGGATTACCTGATATCTGATTAAACTTGTCTACCTGTCTTCCTGGAATAAGCAATATCAACAATCTTAATGTTTATTAAGCTTTTCAAATACACCATCGATTCCCCAGCCAGACTACCTTGCTTTGTTACCATGGCTTTAGTCCCAGGGCAGCTTTCTAGGGATAACTGCCAAAATATCCTTGGACTCATTCATAATCCACTAACTTAACATTTGAAGGATAATTGTTTGTGTAAAACATTAATTGTATTAGTGTGACTGCTGATGGCGACCTAGATGAGCTGGTGAATTAGACAATAAATAACACAACAATAACCAGGTTTGCAAAATTGAAAGAATCACCTCTCTTCCATTCAAGATATCACCGCACTATGCCAGAGTTCCAGATGAAAGTAAAGGACTCGGGGCTGGGGGTATAGCTCAATGGCATAAGCGCTTGCCTGGCAAGCGCAAGGTCCTGAGTTCGATCCCTG
The DNA here is from genome assembly GCA_004027595.1 of Dinomys branickii. Lineage (NCBI taxonomy): Eukaryota > Metazoa > Chordata > Mammalia > Rodentia > Dinomyidae > Dinomys > Dinomys branickii. The sequence continues at coordinate 69,120 of PVLD010004142.1, read as the reverse complement.
GTACCGGAAAAAAAAAATTTAAAAAAAAAAAAAAAAAGAAAGAAAGTAAAGGACTCACACATCTGGCTGGTTTATATACCTGCTGCCATTGAGTATCTACCCATTTGGACAGATCAGAAGATGGACAGTTTTCAGTACTGCGCACACAGGTGTAACAATGGGAAATTCAAAGGAAAACAGATTTAGGCTGTGATAAAAATGATGCTGCAGAGAAAGTTGGAGGGAGGATAGTCCTTGGGGATCTGGCTATTTTAGAAGGGAATAAGGTGCGAGAAAGCAACAGTGGGGAACATCTGACCCCGGCACACACTGTTATACAGCATCACACTCAGAAAAAGTAGTATTGCCCCTGCCAGGGGAAGGTCCAGCTGGGATACTGTGTTACTTACAGAAATCGTTCATCAGCTTCTTCTTTGGAAAGGGGTATGTTGAGGGGGAATGAATGGAATCTCTAAGTGCAGTATTTCTCACTGCTCAGCCAGCTCACGGACCTCTTTTGACACTGGCTCATAAATTTCCAACCTTAAGACAAAGATCTGAAATACAAACCCCCTCCAATAATAATAAAAACAAAACGCATGCCATTTCTTGTGACATTTTGTTTCCAAGCTAGCCTTTGATCTTTGTAGCATCACAGGCCAGTCCACAGTCCCATTGAGAAATCAAGTGACTGGGTGGTTTTTTCCACTTCAGCCATTTGTCAGCAAATGCCATAAAAATTTGAGTTGTCCCTCTTGATCTTTATCAGAGATTGCAGTCTCCTTTGATCACCTCCTTTGTGTGTGACATTTGTGCATGGCTTCCCCATTTAATTGTCTGACTGTTCATTGCTGCTTTAGCTTAAAAGTTAACAGTAGCTACGTTTATTTCTTTTTAAAATTCTTACTATCTTCAAGCCAGTCCACCAGGTAAAGTGTATGATTTCCCCATAACACCTTATCAGTTAGATTACTGATCAGTGTCTGTCCCAGATTAGTTTTGCATATATATTAACTTTGTAAAATTACCAGGAGAAATAAATGCCTGGTGGAGAAGTTCATAAAATTGTCATAAAACTTAATTTTTAAGTGTCTCTGTGAAAGATACCCTGGCTGGTTTGCCGAGTGCAGAGGTGCTTACCCAAAGAACAGTCAGTTTCTCTGGTTCAGCCTGACAAACCTGGCATGGACACGTAGAGGAAGAGGCGGGAAAAGGAACATACATCTGCTCGCCATCCCTCCTCCGTATCCTACTTGAATGTTGAGTCTTTACAAACTTCTCTCCCAGAGCACAGCCCCCATAAGGCTGAGACTTTCAGTATAGCTTCCCTTTGTATGTCACAGCCACAATCTCAACTGGGACTTTTAAACTTCTGATGTCAGTGTAAAGGAGTCGACACTTACTGGGGCAAATGATGCATGCAATGCTTCAAAAACATCTTCTCACTGCTTTCATCCCCATGCACACATGAGAAAAGTGAGGCTGATGAAGGCAATATATAAGCTTCTTTCCTCTCTATTGTGTTTTTTAAGACTCTTCCCCCCCACCTTGTTGCACCTCTGGCCTCTCAGAGCTCAGTACTCACATTTGTGTTTTAAAATTGCTAGGTGTGCTGGGGATAGAGTTCAGTGGCACAAGAGCCTGTCTGGCAAGCTCAACGTCCTGAGTTTGATTCTGAGAACCAAAAAAATAAATAAAATTGCTGGGTGTTATGGCACACACTGTAATCCCAGCTCTACCAGAGGCTGAGGCAGGAGGATCACCAACCAGTTTGAGCCCAGCCTGGACAATGTAGCGATATTTGTCTCAGAATAAAATAAAAAATAGCAACACACACACACACACACACACACACACACACACACACACACAATTATAGCTAAGCATCATCCTGTACAAGTACAATGGGCCAAGGAGCAAGGACTGGGAGGCAGCAGTGCCCGCACAGAGGACAGGCTAAGCAAACGTGCTCACACATCCCTTCAGAACAAAACACTTGAGAACACACTTGAGACTGAACAAAACACTTGAGATGTGACAGGTAAACAGCCTGGGCTCTTGCTGCCTGAGAAGACAACATGGCACAATGGATCTCCTCCCACCGCTTTCAGCCTGCAGCTCAGCATTCCAAAGATTTGCCTGTGAATAGGGAGCAGCCTCACCCCCTCTGAGGCAGGGACCTATCCTCAAGTGAGGAAAGGCTTTCATGTCAAAACGTGCTTTTCAAGGTAGGGCTTTAATGACCATCCATGCTGGAGAAACCTCATGGGGAGGAGGACACACAAGAGTGTGTGTTGATTGACCACAGAGTCTTCCTCTGTGACTAGGGTCAAAATTTTGGGTAAATAAGCATTGCTAGACATTTGTTCACATTTCTTTTCCTAGTGGGCTGCATGCTTCTCGCTAGAAGCATCTGTGACTGTCTCATTAACCAGACTCCCATTACCTCCCCAGAGCCTGACACCAAGGCACACTCAGTGAATATTTAAGTGAATGAACAGAGAATTCACTCTGGGTGAGCTGGAGAGATGCTCAGGGTGACAGAGAAGGGAAGCAAAGGCCCCTGGTGAAGAGAGGATGCTGAACTGAGGGGAGGGGCAAAGCCTTAACATGGGAGCAAGTCAGTTAGGGGTGAGTGGCTCAGCTAGGGTAAAAGAGGGGGTCAGGCCCAGGGCTTAGACTGGAAGCTGTGAGAGATGACTGGGCAGGGAATGGGATCTTCTGCCGAGGGCTGGCAATAGGTGTAGCTGGAGAAAGGAGCTGGGCGAGAAAGGTTATCTGTCAGCATCCCGGTGTAAAGTACTAGGGAAAGGGAGGGAGAAAAGAAAGAATGATACACAGAAATAAAAAAGAAAGAAAAAGTAAAAGCAAGGAGATAGAGAAGTGGAAAAGGAGGACATCGTAAAGGGGAAAGAAGCAAGAGGAAGGATGGAAAGAGGAAAATGGGAGAAAGGCAAAAGAAGAGAGGGAAAATAAAAAGAGACAATAATTCTACCTCTTCCATGGTACAAGAAAGCGGCGGGGCCAGCAGCACATGAGTGCTTTATAAAACCTCACCAAAGGTAAGGAGAAACACGCAGTACAGAAACGGGAGCGGCTGATCCGTGGTCCATATTAGATGGGCCAGAGGCACCTCGTATCTGCAAGGAGCGTATGAGATTGACAGGAAAAAGATGGGCCAGGCAGGAAATATAAATAGTAGCTCTGGCTTATTTGTAACTTTCATTTTTAGGTAAGGATGATTGGCACATGGATCCCTTGAATGAAGGGAGCCCCCTGATCTTTCACTTGCAGGTCACATGGGGAAAACTTTGAGAAAATGCTCCAACATGGAGATGTCAACTTGAGTGACAGCCTTGGGCGAGGCGCCTGGCACTGGCTGCTTCCTTTACATGCATCGCTTCACAGAAATGATGACTGCCATTTGAACAGAGAGACATCCTTCCCGCCTGGGGTCAGGAAACTGACAGGGCCCACCCATTAATAGAAATAACTGTCATTTAAAATAAAATGCTTGGTGGAAAACTTCAGCAATCTATTAGATAACATGGGGCCTGTGATCGGAGCACCTATGAATCACCGTACGCAATGCTGGTGCTCAGATATGGCACAGTGAGGAGGAGATGATTACATCCCGAGCAGGCTATTCAGCTGGCCACACGGCTTCCTCCTGCAGAATGTGCTGGCTCTGTCTTCTAATTTATGGCCCACCTCGATGTTAATTGGGAGCTTTTCTTCTGCAACAACACAGGAGAGGATCTGAGTAGAAAGATGAATGACAATATAGTTTCTGATCTGACAACTTCTTATGACAAAAACTCTTCTGGTGACAAGGGTTCTCTGGAGAAGCTTTCTTCCTGACAACATAATGAAGCCAATCTCTCACATTCCTGATAGAGGCTGAGAGCCCAGGAGCTCTTCAGAGCTTCCATGGTGCCTTCATTTTCCAGCAAAGAAAATATTGTATCAAGATAGCTAGTTACTCAGAAGGATAATCTGATATTTAGGCCGTTTTCCTTCAATGCTTAATACATTTCTTAAATAAAGGTCCTTAAAATGCACAGTGTTGCTGTTTGTTGCTATGTTTGCAGGAAATGGCCCTTTGTGGCCTGTCCCTGGGTACATGACATCTGTGACTTGTGTTCCATCTGGTGATATAAACTGCAAACACTAGTACCATGCCTTACGTTTGTTGTCTCATTTGATCTAATCTGTGGAATAATGGTAAGCTGAGTAGTGATGTGACCCACTTCACAGAAGACAGGACTGAGGTGCAGAATATTGTGTGACTCTTCCAAGAGCACCCTGCTAGAGAAGAATGGAATCTTTCAATTCTGAGTCTTCAGACTGCAAAACTGGGACAACTTTGAAAGGTAGATATTACACCCATCACTTCAGAGTTAAGAAAGCTGAGACTGCAAAGTTGTACAGTTTATAACAGGAAATTTCACCCTGCTATGTGCCATGCTGCAATGGGCTTCCACAGAAAGCCAAAGAAGATTTCCAAAGAAGACTAGACCAAACTTATTTTGCATTTTCTCAAATGCAATGGCCTAAAATAACACCTATTAACTATCTCACAGTTTCATAGGCCACAAGTGTGCTGGTCTTATCTCCATCCTGCTTAGTGTCTCACAAGACTGAAATTGAGGTATCAACAGGCTGGGACCCCAGGGGCCTTGGTGAAGAATCTGCTTCCAAGCTCACTTAGGTTGTTGGTAGAATTCAGTTTCTTGTGGTTGTAGGGTTGCAGTCTCCATGTCTTTGCCAGTTGCTGGGTGGGCATTGCTCTCAGCTACTGCAGGACACTCTCCAGTCTTGCACAGGGCTCCTCCATCTTCCAAGACAGCAGCAACATGTTGAATTCTTCATGTGCTTCAAATCTCTTCAATTTTCTTTCTACCATCAGTCTGAGAAAACTGTTTTTACACCTAACAAGATAATAATGCTATCTTAATATCAACTGATTAGTAACCTTAATTACAGCTGGAAAATCTCTGTGCCACAATGAGTAATAACTCATCATGCCCACATTGAAGGGGATTACACATGAGTGAGGGTCATCTTAGATTTCTGTCCACTACAGAGGGCTGGGGATTGCTGGTCACTGGGTGGTCGAGAGTGTTCCCGTGGCTCAGTAAAGGAAACTTACTAAGTCCTTCCTTCCAGGACTTAAACTGACTCTGAGCAGCAAGGGGTGACCCGATGGGAAGGTCTCTGGCTTTGGGATGTGGGGATCTGGGTCTTTGCTCTACCACTTGCTGGTTCAGGGACCCTGCCAAGCCATGTTTCTTCTGAGTCATCACTCTGTAAAAGGGTGGTTTGGAGTCCAAAAATGAAAATGAACAAGGTCTCACCACGTGCAGACACAGATCTCGGTACTGTAGATGGCACAGAAAGGGAATCACCTGCTCCCAGGTAGCTCATAGATTCTGGTAGGTAAATTGCCCAACTAACTAAAATCTTCAGACTCAAGTTCCCCTGGAAGAACTTTCTTGTCAGTTCCCAGCCCACAAAGCCAAGCCCAAGGTGGACCTAGAGCTCAGAACTCCCCAGTCACTCTCATTGCCCAGGCTGCTGGAACTCGCCTTGTGTATCCCAAGTATGGACGTGGCACTTCCCTTAAGCCTAGACAGCTCAGCAAAGACCAAGCCATGGTGATGGCTGTGGAGGATTGGGGGTGAAATCAGGGCCACAGTATAGGTGAGGAATCTGTTGAAGGTGCTTCTGAAACCCAGGAGCAGAGACTAGTGGCCTCGCCCTTCACAGGTCTCCACCTTTGGCTTTCTATTATGTCCTGGGCAGTCACTCTTGACCAGGTCTGCCAGCTCATCCCAAGAATTGCAAACGGCTTTCATCTTATTCCTCAAGCCTTGAGTCCATTCAGCTCGGAAGAGGGAAGAAATCCTCTCCTCCCCTTTGTTGTCTCTGTGGGAACTCCTTGCCTGGTAGACAACTTTGAATGTCAGCAAGAGGTGCCCCATCGTGCTGTAGTTCAATTTCTTCACAGAGTGGGCTTAGGACTCTACTTTGTGTGATCACAATGACATTGAAATGCTCCTCTCACCCCTAAACACACAGATGTGTAGTCTGTCCCCATGAGCACGTTGACCTCCTCCTATAGCTAAATGGGAAACTGTGGGAAGCTGTGAGATGGCAGTTTCCTTCATTTTTAGTCACCAAAGCTTAAAAACTATGAGAGTAACCACCTGGCAAACATAAAATAAGATGTGGGGTTATGAAGATAGTCCCTGATCAAAGTCCCTGTAAAGACAGGGAGATAGGAGAACTGGGAGGTGGAAATCTGTCTGTTGAAGGTTCCTAGGGAGTGTTTGGGGGAGGTAGAGCCACACAGAAGTAAGGACTGAGCAGAAGGATCCACTAGGCAGATATATCACTGATCTCCTGGGAGCTCTGAAACCAGGCTGTCCCTTAGTGTTGTTACCAAGTTGAGGGGCATGGACTAGACTCGGACTCAGTTTAAGCCAGGCACTGCCTGCTGGCCACCTCCAGGACGATCATGACCTCGAGTGAAGCTATCCCTTGTGGCTGAAGGGCAGTAGGCAGTGAGACTGTGAAGAGTTCAGGGGTGAGTGCTCTGGTCCTAAGGAAGGAATCTAGAGCCACATGTGATGGCACATGCCTGGAGAGGTTGAGGCAGGAGGATCACAAGTTTGAGCACAGCATTGGAAACTTAGCAACTTGGCAAGACTCTTCCTCAAAATAAAATAAACATTTAAAAAGGACCTGGGCATGGTGGTGCACACCTATAATCCCAGTATGCAGGAGGCTGATGCAGGAGGATTGTTGCAAGTCTGAGATCAGCCTGGGCTACAAAGTGAGCTCAAGGCCAGCCTGAACTGCATAGCAAAACCCTGTCCCAAACAGACACACACAAAAAATTTTTAAAAGGACCAGGGATGTAGTTCATTATGAAGGCCTTGGGATCCATACCCAGTACCACAAAAGGTGGCAGTGAAGGGCCTAGGTAGAGTGCCCAATATCCATTACAAGGCAGCTGAGGGCTATAGAAGAAGATATTCATCCAGGGAGGCTTCCAAGAGGAGAGCTAGCAGCACAAGCAGTTTTGAAGGCCAACAGGATGGGGAGAGGCACCCAGCTAACAAACAACAGGGCAGAACCTGTGCCCATGCCATAGTTGATTGTGAGTACAGTCACTGCCCACAATTCTTCCTGTCTCTGGGAAGCAGGGAGCTTGGGCTCCATGAATGTCATGATGCCTGGAGCTCTAACAGGGTTTGATCCTGTGACCTGTCCATCAGAAAAATGCACAGGGAAATAAAAATAATGAAGAAGTTAATTAATGGTGCCTGTAGACTTCTCATTGACCTCATCTACTTCACTGTGTCAATAATAATTCAAGAGTAGACTTTCTTGAGGATATTCCAAAGCATGACTAATTACAATAACACAGAACATATTTCCCACTCTCCATCCTCTCCAATTTGGAAAATGCTTTTTACCTTTTCCAGACATATGATGCAAAATGGATGAGATCATCTGAACATTTCTACATCACGAAAGCTCACTAAGACCTGGGAACCTTAGGAACTCCTTGGTCCCTTGGCAACCAGGCCTAGCAATAATGTACTGTGGCATGAGGACAGAGACCTATGGACTTCTACTTCAGGGCATAAAATGCTTTCAGAGAATTAATCTTAAATAACATATGCAAGAATTTCTTTTTCTGAAGGTAAATATTTGCTTCTAAGACATTCATTTTGTTTTTCTAAATGGCATGTAAGTACATTTAACTGTTAATTTCTATCAAGCTCCTGAAACATGAGGCTCTTGAGATCTAGAAGAAGCCGTGATGAGGACCAAGCAATTTACACGCCATGGAGGAAATGATACATGTGTCTGGAACACATTAGGGACATATAACACTGTGCCTGCCATATGCCTGTCAGCCCCAAGGACCAAGAAGGTTTGCAATGTATTTATTATATGCCTTCAGCAAGGTGCTTGTGGCAGGTTACAAGAATGGCCATAATTTATTTGACTTCCTCTATTGAGCCCCTAGATAGAGGGTCTCACACTGGGTCTTACTTTAGCTACTGGGACACTCATAAGCCACTTAAGGCTTAGAGCATGCTTTACAAATAGGGCTAGCTCCCTTGCTCTGTGGAGCCAGGCTACTCACGTGGAAAGGAATCCAAACTAGTCTGCTGGCACACGAGAAATCCAGACATTCAAATGGCCAACCAACTACCATACAGGTAGTAAGGCCATTTCAAACCAGTCCCTTCCAGCTGATTTGCTAGCTGGCATGAAGGCATAGTATCCCAGCTGAGGTCAGTAAGTGTCTAGTTACTTTTCTCATTGCTGAGGCAAGTGACACCCACAGGTTAAAGTAGGAAAAATTTATTTCAACTCACAGTTCATATAAGTTTCAGTACATAGCTAGCTCCAAAGCAGAGTGGCAAGACAGAGGGGTACCACCGAGGAGAAACAGTTCATGGAAAGGCAGGTAGGAAGCAGCAGCAAGCAGAAGCACCAGAAGCAAGGCTGCCTTTCCCTTCTATTCCAATCAGGCTACAAACCTTTTAGGTGGTGCCATCCACACCTGGGCTGGGGTTTCTGACTTTAATATATCCACTCAGCCACACTCAGAAGTATGCTAATTCCAATCAGTGCACTAATTTAGTATAAGACACCCTTAATCCCAGTATCACATACCCTAGATCCAGCATCGCAGACACTCGGTCCAGCCATCTCCCCCAAAATCCCCACCTATGAGTGCATGAGGATCTGAGGAGACATCTGGATTCAAGCCATGACTGTAGGAAAGTATCCATTTGAGTCTAACCCACATCACTGAAAGCTAAAAAGAGAGTGACTGTAGGTCACTGAATTTGGGGATGCTTTGTTATGTAGCAAAACCTAACTAGCTCAGGGCAAAGGAGAGAAGTGCCCTACTTCAGAAGGTTTTTTTGAGGATAAATGAGTCCTGGCACATAGTGGGTGCTCCCCCTTTGTGTGAGCCATCTTTTCTCTGCACAATATGAAATAGTGTGTTGGAATTAGCTGATTATTGTCACAGTTCTTCACCCCTCTCCACCCCTACATGCTTGCCATAGCCCTTTTAGGGGAGTATGCCTGCTCTTTGGCTTTGCTGAGTCCATGTGACTTGATGTGGCCAGTGAAAGGTGAGCATAAGCGGCAGTTTCTGGTTTCTGGTTTCTGGTTTCCAACCTAGAATGTAAGAGCCCAGGGGGATTTCCAATGGCCTCCAAGGTCCTGCTGTCATGATCAGAAACACTTACTCTGGACAGGCCATTGGCTGTAGGAGAAAGATGAAGACATGTTTTTGTACAGCCACCTCCAAACTCACCTCACCAGAGCAATCTGAAGTAGAGCTCAGCCTAGTTTAACTGGCACCAGCCAACCCACACATTGGTGAGAACACATCACTGCAGTTTTAAGTTGCTGCATTTGTAGACAGTTTGTTACCTGGCACTACTGTGGCAATGGCTGGGTTATGTAAATAAAACTCCCAAATCACAGGCCACATTGGAAAGCTTTTTCTCTGAACAACTCCCACAAATATTTGGAAACAAATTCAGAACAGAGAAAACACAAGAAAGACCAGGCCCCTTAGTTCTGCCATCTGTTCGTTGCCTGAGAAAATAGTCATTGCCCACTGCAAAGTATTCTGCTGGGAGCAGCAAAATTGGGAATGGTAGACTTTTCTAGAGCTTGTAGACAGTTGGCATGTGCCTGGTGTTGTGTTTGACACTGTCTATGTATCAGTCCTCCCAACCTTCACATGAGGTAGTAGGTTCTACAGTCAGACCTCCTTCCCCAGTTAGGAGATGAAAACTTATTAGTGGGGCCAAATATCCAACATACACAACTGAATAGAGAAAAGGTTTCATTTGACTCACAGTTTCGGAAGGCTCGGTCAGTGGCCAGCTGGCTCCAAGGTAGAAATAGTGTGGGGAAGGGCAGAAATCTGTTCCCGCATGGTAGCCAGAAAAGAGAGAGAGAGAGAGAGAGAGAGAGAGAGAGAGAGAGAGAGAGAGAGAAGAGAGTAACCAGGGACAACCCATACTCTTCCAAAACATGCCTCCAGTGATCTGCCTTTTTCAACCTGATCCAACACTCAGGGTTAGATGCCCGAAATAGCACATTTAACCATGAACTCATCTTCATCCATTGATAAGTATAGCACCCTTACCCCAGGATTCAGTCACCTTCCCAAAGCCCCATTTCTCAACACAGTCATTTGAGGGGATGAAAATCATAGCAGCAAGATTCAAGACAAAGCCAAGGACGCTGATGTCAGAATTGAAATGCAAGATCTGATCCACAGTCAGTGTTTCCAACTGGCCACAACTCAAAAGCCTAAATTCACCTGGCTTTCTGGCTTTGGGTACTGGGGCAGCACTTCACGTTTTCTGCCAGAGTCAGCAGCTCCAGTGCCTTTGAAAGGTGTGCCTTATGAATTGAAGAATGCTTTTGTGTAGAAGAATGTTTCCTTATATCCATATTCTGCATTCACATGGATGCTCCACAGATTGCTACCCCATCTCCTTCTCCTCCTTTCTCTTCCTTCTTTTTTTTATAAAATTTCTGTGTGAATGTGCCTGCTCGCTTCTGCACACATTTAATTTTCACACCTGAGTTGGCTGTAACTTCACAGACAGCAAGTACTTTAGGCAGAGAAAAGCTTTCATAAACAGTGCTAATATAGTGAAATTCGCCGCAACTGAACAATCTGATTAGAGCTCTGGTCATCCTCACATGCTTCTCTCTTACACAGATGATCCCATCCGCAGGGGACTGCAGGAATCATTTAGTTGTCAAGCTGGGACACCTGTAGGAATGAAAAGAGGCTGGGACAACAGGTGTAACTGGGTCTGTTCTGGCAAACCAGGTGTGTCATCCCATCCTTGAGGAAAATTGACAAAAATAATGACAACTGACCTGTGAAAGGACTTGAGCATTTACAGAACCCTTTCACACAACTCTGCAAGGCAGGATCCAGGAATCTCTCACAGATGAAGAAGCCAAGGCCCAGAAATTGGCATTTTAGTAGCATCTTAAAAATCATATGCCTGCTGCAGCAGAGTGAGGAGAGGGCGTGTCAACGATGGAAGGGTATGGGGGCCACCAGCTGCCTCTGTTCTGTCCGGGAGGGTGAGCATTACTCATCCCAGCCTAGGGCTCCTCCTCTGGTTTCCTATTTGCAGCTACCATCAGCCTTGTCTGGAAAAAAAAAAAATTCATGTACTTGTCAAAGCGATGATTCCCATCTCTGGTTCTTAACTCCAGATCTTAGATTCTATCTTCTAGAAGATTTTGTTATACCCACAAGATCATTTTCCATGACCTTCACATGAAGGTCATTTGATAAATATTTGTCGAATAGATGAATGAGTGAATGACTGTAACAGCCAAAGAAATGCTAAAGCAGCCGAGTCCCATCTTGTGATCTCATAAAGTGCTCAGAGGCATTCCAATGTGAAAGAGAAGCTCTGTGCTGCTGGAATTTCTCTGAAATCTCCTAATAACTTAATTGCTCCTTAATATGAAGAGGTTCCGCCAATATCCCCATCTTCTGTTCTTGGGTTGCTAAAAATGAGCACTTTGTTCTTTCCGGCGTGGGAGGATCAGCTTGAGCGCCGCACTGAGCAGGAGTGGGAATAATATCTTTTTATGTGTCCCTGCCTCCCCTCCCCTTCTCCAGCTATCCTTTCTTCCTCCTGAGTTTTAAGATGCCCTTTTATGTAAGGTCCCCCTGTTTCCCAGTGTCAGAGGGGTGCTGATCCCTTACATGTAGGCTTTGAAAAGCTCCCCCTCTCCCTCCAAAGTTTCCGCCAAAGCTGTGTTTGCTGTAAACACTTATGGAATTAGTTCAGTGGTATAATTCCCCTAGTGCTTCTTTTTAACATTAGTCTTTATGTATTTTTTTCTGAAGAAAAACACTTTCATTCCTATGAATTAGAGACAGTAGGGAGTGAGGTAATAACTGTATGCCCTACTAAAATATTTTGGCTATAGTGTCCATTAATATAGCTCTTAATGACTTTCTAAAAAGTAATCTTTTTCTAGAAATAAATTTACAACAAAGGACGTGAATTCACATCTCTCTTGGGCAGTCAAATGTTCTACCACCAAGCTATATCGCTGACATCTCTCTTGTGAAGAGAGCCAAGAGGCTTCCCTGGCTGCCTCCCTACTCAAAGTGTCCACTCTGTCCAGATGTCAAAGGGACATGTGTGCTCCTCAGGGAGGTCTCCCTTGTCTCCCTAGTGAGGTGAAAGCATGACTGAATACTCCGCCTAACAGTATGGTGACACTCACCTCAGCCAAGGACTGGGCACAAGTCTATGAAGAAATGGACAAGCTTGGGTTTGGCATTGTCCATGCCATTAACCTGCACTGTCCAGGCTAGAAGTAAGAATGTGGCCAAGTTCCTCCTGAATCCAGCATCCGATATTTGCCAGTTAAACGTGGGGCCTGAAGTAAGGACAGAAACAATGAACCCACTCCCGCAGCTTTTGGACACTGTGGTGCTTCTCCCAGATCTCCAGCTTCTGTGCCACCCTCCATGCACCTATGGCTTCCCCCCCCCCCAGGGCCATGGCTTCTGGAGCCCAAAGGGCCTAAGAGACTAGTTCTCCAGGGCCCCGTGCTTCTGACAGGGGCTTGGGGCAGTGACGCTCCCTGCTAGCCTCAATCTTGTAGTGTCTGAACTCTCTGGAGACCAGTAGAATTCTTCTCTTGGAATTGCACTCTGCCTTGGCATCTTCTTTTCGCCAGCTCTCCCTCCTACGCATGTCCCCAGGAGCAGTCTTCCTAAATCACCTGCACAGGAATGCTTAACTTGGAGGAACCTAAGACTCGGTTGTGCAAAAAAGTGCATTTATAGCAGGAAGCAGGTATTTCAACAGGACTCTATTTGGAAGGCAATTGCCTGTTATTTCTTCTGAGGGTTTGCTCAGGGAACTTCAAATAAAAGTCTTGCTGTATTCTACACAAATGTACGGCAGAGTGGTCAGCAACCTCTTAATAGGACAGTAAGTGCAATGGTGGCATCTAAGGTTATACAGAGCCTTAAAAACCTGCAAAGGACTTTTAAGCCAAGAGCATTGATTCACTCAGACCTGTGAGTCCACTGAGGACCTCATATTTTATATGCTAGAACCTGTGCTCAGCAGAGGCACAGAGACAGGGTTAAAACCCTTACCCAGGGCTGCAGGAGTATCTGGGGGAGATAAGGACAACTCAGCCTGGCAATGCAGGTGCAGAAAGCTCAGGAAGCAGGTACCACCATGACTTCCCTTGTAGTTTTGTTCTCAAGCAGTAGACTGTGAGTTACCTGAAATCAGAGATTGCATCTGACTTGCCTATTTGTCCCCAGGCTCCAACATACAGACAATAGCTAGCAGGTGTTTGTTGGATGAAGGATGTGGGCTGGAGTGAGATGAAGGTAACCAGGAAGGCTTCTTGGAGGAGCTGATGTCTGAGCTGAGTGGCCATGGGTGGATGAAAAAGGGTGTGGGAACAGTGTTCTATTCAGAGGGAACAGCGTGTCCTGTGGATGTTAGAAAAAAGCCCAGTCTGTTTTAAGAAATGCAAGTGGTGTACACTTCTGTACTAGTGCTCATAACATCCTCCTGCCTTTCAGAAGGGATTCCTACTATCTAGACTCATTGACCATCAAGTCAAATGAAAGGGCAAGGATTTTATAAGCCAGCATTCTTGCTACTAAGCTCAGCACCATACAGAACCACAAAGCAAGGCAGAACAATTTAAAAAATCAGTGATGTTACCAAGCACATGGGACAGAACTAGGTGAAACCACTTATCACGCAGGAGATGAAAAGCTTCCTTATGGCTGGAAATATGTAAGCTTTGATTTGACTTTATTCCAATCAGACAGATATAAAAATATCTTTGGTTGGGACATAAATCCAGTATCAAAGTCATAAGAGAAATGTACAAAATTTATCCCTGGTTACACAGGTCATTTAAAAATTACCCAGTACTTCTATGCAAGAGGAAGAGATTTAAAAGAATTTGAGCCTGTTCCCACAGTGGGGACTGCCTTATTGTACCACACACATGCAGGTCACTTGTCTGCCATTAGAAGGGAGACACCAGAGAAATAGCAACAGAGTGCCACATGCTGTCTTTGCTCCATAGCGCTGGCTTTCCCAAGCAGCATGCCCTGGGGGGCTTTGCTGGTCCCTGGCATGGAATGGAAACAAGAGGATCAGGTGAGATGCTCCCCTGTCATCTGCCACGGCACCTCAACCCCCTTCTCTCCTTGGCTCATCTCCTGGTTTTGTGTGTTTTCATGTGCTTGTGCGGAAGGCAGGGGCACACATTTGTATCCCCATTTCACAGATGTACAAGCTGAAGCCCAAGTTACATGGTTTGTAGGTGATGAAGGAGCCTGGCTTTCTGAGTTCCTCACTGCCCTCCTTTTCCCCACCACATCTGGCACCTACTAGTCATCTGTATGTGCCCGTCACCCACCTGAAATGACTTCAAGTTCCTGCCAGTGACTGTCTAAGCTGTGGCTTCAACCACTCATGACCCAAAATGTCATCCAAGGAGGCTACCAGCCATGACCAGGCTCTGAGAGGCTTGAATTAAGTAAAGAACATTTGGATCCTGCCACTTTCATCCCTGCACAGCAAGAATCTCTAAAAGCATTGTGCTGCTAGTGACAGGGTACAAAGTGTCACCTTTAGACAAGAAAAGGGAGTGACAAATGTCAGCACTCCCCACTAAGGACTGAGCAAGTAAATTTACTACCCCCAATCTCTAAGCACTGGTCTTGTTTCCATGGAATAACATTTATTTCAGTTTGAGGTATGAGGCATAAATCAAGGCTAATGTCCTCCTTTCTCTGGACTTGAGGGCATATAGTACCATTTCCTTTTTTAAAACAAAGTCAGAAAAGTAATTCTTCCCAGAGATGGATAAATGATTGCCCATCTCCTGTTTCCATGGGTTTTCAAGACTAGGATTGACAGCTGTTGCAGGGCTTCCCAGCTGGGAACAGTTTGTTTAACAAACACTGCGGGACACACATGAGCTCTGGCTGCCTGTTCTCATTCCCATCTCATAGGATGGCATGGTGCCCACTCACAAGCTGGCAGCTCCCTGCCCTTGGGCAGAGGTGTCAGGGAACTATGGCTTTAAACTTGCATGGGGGAACACAGAGGCTTTCTCTTCCCCTCAAGTCACCTGGTGCCTCCAGCAACCTAGGGTCTTTTTTTTTTTCTCAATATGTTTTCTCCCAAGTTGGCACCCAAGTGTTATAAGGACAAATGATTTTTTAGGAATAATGCAGGATGAGTGTTTGTGATGGCTCGGGCATGGTGTTAAATAAACACTTTAGATTCTTCCTCTTATTAGAGCTTCACAGTGACCTTGTAGATTTGCAGGCAGGTAATATTACCCTGTTCAACAGATGAAGAGGAGGAATAGCACGTCCAACATCTCACAGTGGTAAGTGGAAGAGCTAGGAAAGACCCAAAGATCCAACTGACTAATAAATAAATGGAAAAGTTAGATATTGGAATGAGTAGGTTTAAATTGAACTTCACTGGTTTCATCTTTCCAATTAGCAAACAATTACATAATTCTTATGATACTAGTCAATGACAGTGTGGTACATCAGAGGTGCTCACAAACTCTTTGACACTTCTTTACAAAGAGAATTAATCTCAGTTCCTGTCCTTGACCCCGAGTAGCTCTGTGACTGCTTTGACCAACAGAATATGGTAGGAGCGATCCTCTGCTTCAAGAGACTGCCAGTTTCTACTTCCTACTTCTGGGAACCTTGGCTCATTCATAGTATCTTGAGCGGCTCTGCAAGAAATCCACCCACTCTGTGGCAGAGATCTTGAGAAATGCTCTGAGGCCACATGGGAATGAGAAGGGAGTTCGCTGAGTCCAGCCTTCCAGGTGACAGTGCCAATGTGTTGCACGCATGGGGCACCATCTTGGATTCCCTGACCAACAGAACACGATCAGGAAACTTCACTCCATGCTTTCTCAGGCAGGAGAACTGGCTCTGCCTGAATCCCTAGCCACACAGGTGTGAGAGATAATAGAAGAGCCGTTATGTTAAGTCCCTTGTTTTTGGAGTAATTTGTCCTGCAGTAGTATATAGTTGGAAGACCTGGGCAACGAAGTGTCACAGACACTCTCCATCCTGTACGGGCAACCCCCCTAGAAAGCCATTTGGTAATGCTTATATAAGATCCTAAATATTT
Source organism: Dinomys branickii (assembly GCA_004027595.1). Lineage (NCBI taxonomy): Eukaryota > Metazoa > Chordata > Mammalia > Rodentia > Dinomyidae > Dinomys > Dinomys branickii. The sequence continues at coordinate 52,879 of PVLD010004142.1, read as the reverse complement.
TCACTGAATCCACAATTCCTTTTGGAGAAATCTATTCTGAGCAAATAACCCAGAATGCAGGTAACACTCTTCAAAGATGTCATTTCAGCTTTATACTAACATAAGATTAGAACAACCCAAATGTCAAACATGATAGAAATTTAAGGTATAGCATAATCAAGTATTCTATAGAATTTTAAAATGTTTTCAGGAATTTTTTTTTTTTCTCTCTGAATTTTTGCAATGCTGAGAAGCTAACCCAGGGTCAGGCAAATGTTCTATCACAGTCTTTTTAAAGAGTTTTAACAGCTGTGGAAAAAGACTTTAAATTGTGTGTTTAATATGTGCTTAGCAAGTTAAAAACTCAGATATAAAAACTTTGTAAGGAAATTGTTAGGTTTGGAGTGAGTAAGAGAGGAAACAAAGGTAGAAAGTTTTTATTACTGGGTGTGGAGACCCTCTGAAAGAGGAAGCTGTCAGACAAAGAATATATTGGGCTAGACTGTGGGTGGAGTTTCCATGTGTGGTCAGGGTGACGTAACAGGCACTGACTGGAGGAGTATTGAGTGACACGCTGAAGGAGACTGGTAGTTAGCAGGCGGGAGTTGGCCTTTGAGTGGCATACTGTGGTTTGGGGCCCTACGCCATGTTGGATTGCCAGCATGATGACTTGGCAGAATTTATATGGATGGAAACTCATCATTCTTGTCTTTTCGTTGTTAAGGGATGATAACTCTCTTAGACTGCTTCCTGCTGATAGGGGGCGTTGTTGTGATAAGGGGCGATGGGATGATAGGATATATCCATATGGAAACTGGTGCCAGGGGGTCTCAGCCAGGGCAAGAAGCTCATTGCCAGTGATAGCACGAAGCCTAGATTGGAGAAATCTCAAAAAAAGTTTAAAAATACAGGGTGCAATGAGCAATAAGAACATTAGGGCTGGGGATATAGCTCAGTGGAATAAGCGCTTGCCTAGCAAGCGCAGGGTCCTGAGTTCGATCCCTAGTACCGCAAAAAAAAAAAAAAGAACATTAGTGCAGTGAGGGGGCCAAGAATGAGAATGATGATGGATGCCCAGGAGTCTAGGGTGAGCCACCAAGAGACCAGGCAGAGAAATCACCAGCCTGTTTGTCTATATTAACCACAAGATCTAGGAGCTAATTTTACTGCATTTTTGACAATACCTGACTGATTTATGAAATAACAGCATTCTTCTCCCAATATAGCACAGGTACTGCCTTTATCTGCAGGTAGGACATCAAGGACTCTACAGTTATGAAGGACTTCAGCAGCTAATGAGTTAATTTGATCTTGAAGAATGTCAATGGATTTTGAAATGCCCATAGATGGAGGTTTTTAGTTCGTATGATAGTTAGGTGTAAAAGTTTGAGGCCACTCTTACACCTCCAGTACCCATGCCAATCGCAGAGAAGATACCTATACCTGTTAGGATCGGGGTGATTGCTACCACCCTGCAGGATATTTGGTGATGTGCTGAAGGCGAGGATTGTAGTCCCCATTATAATCTGTGCCTCAGTATGGAGTGTGACTCGTGGTGCTACTACAGCCAGAGTACATGTGCCTCACCAGGTAGATGGGAGACAAGTAAATGCCCCTTGGCCACAGACAAAACACTGTCCATGAGGAGGACAGATGGGTGTGGAGGTGTCTGGATTGGGGAAAAGGTATTTGCAAGATGTTAGATTTTGGACCTTAGAGGCAGAGAGAGAGGGAGTCCAGGGTGAAACAAGAAAACTTATTTGGCTACAACTGTCCTGGAGCTAAACTCAGAGGACCAGTGATTTTGGCCTTGGGTTGGTTTGGAATAAAGAGGTAGTGAGGGCAACTGGGTAGGCCATATATAGGTCTTGTTGAAGGCGTAAACAGAGCCAACATCCAGCAGGGTTTGTAGTGCTGGGGGTCTGAGTAGCAGTTTTGAGAAACTGAAAGGAGTTGTTAAGAAGTTGGCTTATGGAGAGGGAGATGGAAACATGAAGACAGGGTGAAGAAGGGGAAGGAGATCCAGAGGAAGGGGTTGCATGTTGGGAAGTAGCTTTTTGTGAAGAGTTACAAACGTCATTGTGGTGCTATAGATGTTATAAGTCTGAAATCCCCAAGTCTGACTTTTCAGGAGAAGAGAAAATGTATTTTGGTGAAGAATGGTGAAATGTAGGGTAAAATCTTGTGTCGATTTCCCAAAGATGTTTAGATAAAAGTACTCACCACAATTTGTCCAAAAGTCAAAGGGCAATTTTAGCCCTATTGATTCACAGCCCCAATGAGGACAATGAAAGGATGACACATCATAGCAAAGGGAATAATTTGGGTTTTTCTGGACACAGATAAAACTCTGGACCCAAGTATGAAATTGGGCAGAGGGTTTTGCCTTTAGAGTGTTTAAATGAATTTAAGGAGCACCAATGAACGTCAAGTGTAAGAGTGCCCAAAGTCCAGTTTTTCTGAGCTGATTGTGGGGTGGTTACCAGCTGACCCACCCTGATTGGTGAGATAAAAATTATAAAGCAGAGGTGCAGGTGGTTGTGAGAGTGTTGTGAGTGCAGCAAGAGACCATATTATAGATTAGCGTGTTGGGCAGTTACTAACAGGAAAAGATGGATCTGAGGCTTTTGTGAGGTGGAGACAAGTGGGCAGCAGGAGGTGTGATGACCATTCTGGCAATGATAGCTTGGTCTTGGAGGTTGTGGGGTTGTTAGGGCACCTTTTAGCTCGGGTGACTTGGAACCAGGATGGGAGGCTAGGGACCTTAATTGCTGTGACTACTGTAAGAATGACTATGTAGGGTCTGGACCACTTTGGCTGTAATCCTGAAGGCTTGGAAGATTTTAGATATATTAACTCTCCAGGAGCTATAGAAGGTTTTGTCTGGGTGTTATCTATTGGGTGTGGAAGACAAAGGTCAGCATATTTTCATAGCAGGTGTCAGAGAAGGGATAGGATTTGGGTGTAGTCAGTGATGGGGGGGAGTTATTAGGAGTGGGGAAGTTATGAAGCAGGAATGTCCTACCATACATGAGCTTGAATGGACTTAGAAGAGTTGGTGCCCTGCGAAATGCCCTGAGTCTACCTAGAGCTAAGGGAAGGAGTTGAGGCCATGGTAGGTGTAACTCTAGGATGAGTTTTCTAAGGTGTGTCTTTAAAAATCCGTTTGCCTTTTTACTTTACCTGAAGACTGTGGGTGATATGATATATGTATCCATGATCTGACAGAAAATTGAGGAGAGCAGCTGTGTGCTGTAGGGCCAGGGTATTGGAGGGGGAGCAGAGGAGAAGGTACCCTATGTACTGAAGAAGAGTGCTAGGTTGAAGATTGAGAACCTCAAGATCAGCAGCAAAGGCTTGGCTAAAGAAATGAGGACTATCTCAATGCTTAAGGCAGGACTGTCCATGTGAGCTATAGAGGTCAGAGGTTATCTGGGTCTCTCCATGTAAAAGCAAAGAAATCTTGACAATCAGGGTTTAAGGGGATAGTGAAGAAGGCATCTTTGAGGTCTAAAACCATAAACTGAGTTGTGGATGGGGGGATATGAGGAAGCATGGTGTAAGGGTTTAGCACTACAGGGTGAAGTGGTGTAACCACATTGTTGATAGCCCTGAGATAATGGACTAAATGATAGCGGCCATTAAGTTTGATTACCAGGAGAATAGGGGTATTGTAAGGTGAATGTGTAGCTTTAAGGAAACCATTAGCTAGAAGGGGCTGAATGATGGGTTTGAGCCCGCTTTGGTGTTTGGGGGCTATTGGATATTGCAGAACACAAGGAAAGTTTGATGGGTCTTTGAGGAAAATGAGTATAGGAGTGGTGTGGGTGGCACAAGAGGGGCTAAAGGTGTCCCAGACTATGGGGTTGATGAGGGAAGGAGGAAGAGGAGGGGTGGAGGTAGCAGTGCATGATGAATGAGGTTGAAGGACTAGAGCCTCGGGGTGAGAGAAAATGAAAGAGAAATGAGTTTTTGGAGGAGATCCCTGCCCATGAGAGGTGAAGGACAATTTGGGACAAGGAAGTTGTGAGTAAAAAACAGTGTTTGGAGTCAGCAGAGAATAGGTACTATCTGGTGGGGTCGTGTAGATTGGCCACCAATCCCTATAATACAGACTAGAGATTGGGTGCAATGGCCTGAGAACTCAGAAAGAACACTATATGTGGCTCTGTGTCAAAAAGAAAAGCGAGCGTCTTACCTGAGACTTCCAGCGAGACTCAAGACACTGAAAAGGATGCCTTAATGGGGGCCATGGACCCTGAACCCCATCAATCCTCTTCAGCAGTGATGTCAAGCAGGTCAGCTATTGATGAATCTGGTGGTGGTGGCAAGATCTCCCATGAGGGTGGGGAAATGGATGACTTACCTGTTCTCTGGCAGACAGGGCAGTTGCATTTCTAGTGGCCCTAGAGATTGCAGATGGAACAATCTGCAAGTGGTGGCAGTCTCAGGTAAGACATTCACTTTTCTTTTTGACGTGGGGCCACATATAGTGCTCTTCTTGAGTCCTCAGAACATTGCACCCGATCTTTAGTTTGTACTGTGGGGACTGATGGCCAGTCTACATGACCTCTCCAGACAGGACCTATTCCCTGCTGACTCCAAACACTGTTTTTTACTGACAACTTCTTAGTTGTCCCAAACTGGCACTCACCTCTCATGGGCAGGGATCTCCTCCAGGAACCCATTTCTCTTTCATCTTCTCTCTCCCTAAAGTTGGGGCAGACTCATGCCCAGTGTCCTGGTTGCCAAACTTACAACATGGTCTGGGAGGGGCTTGGGTGGCACCATCTTGTTTGGTATCTGTTTAGGTTTTTCTGTTTTGGGAAGCCCAAGTGCTGTTGCTAAAAGATCATACTTATATATAGTAATAGCCAATTTGTCTATCTTTTGTTAATGGTCTCTATTAGTGAAGACACAAAAGGCCAAAGCAACAAGTTCCCTTTTTGAGGACTGAGGGCCGAGTTCAGACTTTTAAAATTTTGGCCAAATGTCAGGGGCTGACTGAGCAATAAAATGAGAGTTGATAAGGACTATTCCCTCCATTTATTGGGAAATCTATATTGGTATATTTAGTCAAGGTGTCTGTGAGATGAGTTAGGAACTCTGCAGGATTTTCATCAGCATATTGTGTTTGTTTTATGAGCTTATTGAAAGGTTTATGAGAAGTTCTGTGAGGAATCACAATTATACAGCCAATCATGATATTAATATGCTGTGACCCATTACCTCCCTGATAATCCCAGTGGGGATCAGCTATTGGTACGGCAGTGGCCCCAGCAAGATGGTTGTGGTTAGCCTGATATCTGCAGTCAACCTTGACTTGGGCCACCTGCAATAGTTGGTCCTTTTGTTGAGGAGAGAAAGCAGAAGTAAGTATAATATAGAGATCTTTGCAATGTATGTCATAAGAATTATTCACAAATTGTAACTCTTTAATATAGGTATGAGGATCAGCAGAAAAGGAGCCTAGTTTGTGAGAAATTTGAGATAGGTCTGATAGCAAAAAAGGGATATGAACATGAACCAGGCCTTCAGGGCCTGCCTATTCTCAGAGGGGACACATGAACTGGGGCTGAGAAGCGGGGTGCTGACTTGACTACTGAATGTACAGTGGTGGCTGACTCTAGATGGAAGTGGGTTAGAAGATGGTGGGGGTAGAAAGGACAAGATGGTGAAGGATCACAAGATGGCAGGGGGTGGGTGGAGTTAGATCGTGTGTGATGAGCTGGTGGAGAAAATGTCAATGGATCACAAGCTGGTGGGAGGTGGGAGGAACAAGATGGTGAAGGAACACAAGATGGTGGAGTGTAGGAACGAGACTGAGTATGATGAGCCAGTGGAGAAAATGGTGACAGATCACAAGATGGCAGGAGGTGGGAGGAACAGGATGGTGAAGGACCACAAGACAGAAGAGGAGGGGAGGAATGAGACCAAGTATGAGCCAGCAGATAAAATGGCAAACGAGGGGTGGAGGAAGAGGAGGTAGAGTCAGCCAATGGAGAGGAGAAAGTGGGGGACAGTATAGGAACAATAGGCTGGGGAAACAAGGGGTCAGGGGAATAGGCTGAGGAGGATGAGGGCATTGAGCAGTGGGCTGCTGGGGTTATGGAGGCTAGAGAAGTTGGTCAGTGATAAGAAAGAGTTGAGGGGATTGGGCAATAGGCTGAGAAGACTGAGGAAGTTGAGCCTCAGGAAGCTGGGCAACAAAATGAGAGGGCTGAGGAGATTAAGCCTGTGGTTGGGGGGGGCATGAAAGCCAGAGGGATATACATCATCTAGAGGATCAGGAGGAGATTCAAATAAGAGTTTCAATGGTGTGGAATGGGCCAAACAGATCTGGGCCACCCCCCATGCCTGAAGGAGAAAAGGATGTACCCTAAGAGCAATAAAGGCCTGTATATATGGGATTCCCCCCATTTGATGCTACGGTAGCAAAAGTCCTCTAGGTCCCTGAGGATATTAAAATCAAGGGTACCCTCTTCAGGCCAGTGGCTGCTGTTGTTGAGTTTGTACTGGGCCAAGCCATCTGGCAGTAAAAGGTTAGCTGTTTTTGTTTTGCTGTATCTCCTAGACCAATGGTGATTATATTGGCTATGAGATACCCAAGTGGAGTGTTCTTTTTTGGTCAGGAAGCAGTATTTCCCATTTTGTGATCAGATTAAAGGTGAGTCAAAGACCAAAAAGCCGAGTCTCACAACCCCTTGGAGGATCATCACCCTTGTCGGGGTGTGAGTGAGCAAGAAGCACCAAATCTGTCCTCTCTGGCTATTATCAAGAGGGCAGAGGGGTGTCCCAAAGGATGTGTGAGAGAGAGTCCTGATATGGGCCCACAATTTACAAGAATGCCAGAGAACAAGGCAGGAAGTCCCAGAAAGAGGAGGGGCACACCTGTGAGAACTGATGTGGACAGGTGTTGGATGAAGGCTAGCAGCAGCAAATGTAGTGGCAAGAGAAACAGAAAAGGTGGGTGTTGGTGTGGTAGGGGAAGCTCAAACTAAGGGGATTAACACCTTAGGAGCCACACGCCCCACCAGTTATCTGAGTCACAGCACAAAAATGTTAGGTTTTGCATGAGTGAAAGATGAAACAAAGGTAGATGTTTGTATCGCTGGGCACAGAAGGCTTACTAAAGAGATGCAAGGACCCTCTGCAAGGGGAAGCTGGCAGACAAAGAACATATTAGGCTAGACTGTGGGTGGAGTTTATGGGTGGTCAGAGTGATGTAACAAGCAGTGATTGGAGGAGTGTTGAGTGACATGCTGAAGGAAACGGGAAGTTAGGAGGCAGGAGTTGGTCTTTGAGTGGCACAATATGGTTTTGGGCCCCATGCCATGTTGGATTGCCACCGTGATGACTTGACGGAATTTTATATGGGTAGAAACCCATTAGAAATATGCCAAAAAGTAATAATCACCTTTACTCTAGATAATAAGGGTATAATTGATTCCCCCCCAATTCTTTCAACTTTCATACTTTCCAATTTACTTATAATGAGATGGAACTACCATGTTTTAATCAAAATGTGTTAGTTTTCTATCACTATAAAGAAATACTGGAAACAATTATACAGAGAAGTGTGTATATCAACCCACAGGTTTGGAGGTTCTTTTCTAAGACTGAGTCATTGTGTAGAGTTGGGCTCTGATGAAGTAGTACATCAGGGCAAGACTGTGTGGTAAAGAAAACTGCTCACCTCTTGAGCCAGGAAACAGAAGTGAGAAAGAGGATAAGCAAGGGCTCCACTGTCCCCTTCAAGGGCACCTCACCAAGGACCTAGGGGCTTCCCTGCAGGCCCCATTTCCCCTAAAGTTTCTACTGCCTCTCAGTGGCACCACCCTGGGGACCAAGTCTTTGGCACATGGGCCTTTTGGGAATTCAACATTCAAATAATAGCACAAGAGAAAGTAAAAGCAAAGAAATACAGAGGAGAGACCCTTTAAAACTAACAGTAGGTGAGAGAATACTGACTCAGTGGGCACATGGGGCAGAGAAAATCTTTTGCCTATGAAAGAAACTTGAGTATTTGAGGATACCAAGAATTTACCCTTGATCTGTCAAAGTTTGAGCAAAGGGATCATGTGAAGTTCTATAGGCTCATGAGAGTTGCTGGCCCAAAAGTGTCCATCTTCAGGGAGTCCCGATCCCTGTCCTGAAATCCTGGTACATCACAACCAGGGAGCAACCTTGCTGTCCCAACCCAATATCTTCTTTCTAATGCACAGGATCAGTCCATTCATTCGAGCATGTACAGTGGTCATGGATGCCCACCAGCCCTCTGCTTGGCACAGAGGGTACAGATACAGGTCTTGATTCTTGGCTCCAAGGAATTCAAAATCTAGTCTCAAGGGATTCAGCACTTTCTAGATCATATTATTGTTTATGCCCTTGCTTTATCTCTCCCAGCAGCTCCAGAGAGGTCTGTGGTGGCAGCATCTTTTTCTGTGTTCCCATGGCACCCAGGCTGGCACAAGGCTTATAACAGGCATCCATTAGCTATTGATGGAAGGAACAATGCATCAAATGCCCTGCCCTCTTCAGTCTTGTTGTTGGAATAAAATGTGTGAAAGTACATACAGTATTGTGTAAATAGCAAACTGGCATATAAACAAAGTCCTGGAGTTATTAATTACATGGAATGAGAAACACTAAGCATTTTCACAGGAGGGGGGAAGAATTTGCTCATCCACATTTCTCCAAGAAGCAGTTCTGCCTGCTAAAAAAGATTTTCTTGTTCTAAAAAGTGGGAGCGGAGAAAACAGATCATTAGTCTCCAAGATGTCAGCAGAAGCTGCTCAGAGCATGTGTCTGCGGCCTGCATCACTCCTGTTGTGTTGCTGTGTAACAACAGCCTTGCCTAGAAGGGAAAGTGTAGTAAGGCCTGATGGAATCCAAAGCATTATCACATGCCAAGGATAACATTTATTTCCTTTTGTATCTGTGGGTGTTTTCAAAGGCATAATCCCTGTATAGACTTTTAAATCCAACTGCTTATAAGATCAGTGACTCAGTAGATATGGTCAGTGGTCTGCCAACTATAATGCACTCAGGTCCCACCTCCAGTATCTGCTCACAGACCCTGGCCCCACAGCGTTAAGCGGGCTGGCAGGGTGGGTATGCAATCCCAAGGTGGGCCCTGGAAGAGGCTGGGAAGCATAATGTCATGGCCCACAAACTTCCAGGTTTTCCAGAGCTGAGCTGGTTAGAAGGGCAAGAAAGAAACAGTTTCTCTTGTAAGATTTGACATAGCTGTTTATTTGATTATCCCCTTGTGTGCTTATTTTATAGAAACACTTATTTAAAGCCAACGATATGCCAGATAAAGGGAAAGGCGAGTTGATGTTCCAGGAGAGAGCAGAGACAGCCCTTGGGGAGTAGCTCCAGAAGGTGGGGAGGGACAGGATCGGTAACCTGGGGGAGGGACTGGCCTGAGATAAAGAACTAATCTGCATTTTAGCATAGTGGGTAACCATGGTGACATTCTAGCTCTGCTGTGTACTATATGTGGGGCCTGATACAAGTATCTTGACCCTTCTGTGCTTTGATTTCTCCCTCTGTGAAGCAGGTATTGTACGAGCACCTACCTCGTAGGGTTGTTAGAAAGATGAAGTAAGGTGACACGTGTAGAGCGCTTACCTGTTGCTGATTATTAAAATAGCGAAAGTGAGGAGGACAGGTAAAGCCTCTCATCTGTAGGGCTAATTGGGCTTCTGCTTGAGGGCTCTGTCTTCTCTGTGACAGGGTGAGGCTGCCGGCTGAGAGGAAGGTCCTGCAGAAGAGATGGACAGACTTTTGAGAAGGGAGCCAAGATTCAAAAACAACTTAACTGAGAGTTGGAGAAAGAGCACCAAAGAATAGCCATGGGCTTCTCAGGTACCGTGGATGAACTGGCTCCAATCCCAGGTGTGTGAAATCTCCAAGGAGCTCTCCAGAGGGTGGCATGGTTGGGGCTTCACCTGTGAGGACCAGAGACACAGGATGGAGCGAGGCATTTTGGATCAGTGATAGAATAGCCAAACTTGTAGCTAGAAAGTCTTTGAGATATTAAGAGAATAGTGGAGACAGGGAGGAAGCTGAAGGTTGTTGAGATATTAGGGGGATCAATAGCTGAACCTCAGGTGACAGACATGCACAGGGGAGGACCCAAGAAAGGTTGCTCCTTGGGAACAGGCCTGTGTCTGTCCTGGTCCATTCTCACTCCCAGAACTTATGTTAGGGTATTTCATGGATGCTCAGGAAATATTTGCTGAAGTGAAGCAACTGAGTGAGTAAGTCAGAAGAAGGGATGGCAGTCACCGGAGAAGGGTGTAGACAGTGATTCATGAATGAGTGCTTTTGAGTGCTGACATTGCCTGGAGCTTTCCCAGAGCAGTGAGTGGCTGACAAGTGAGGAGGGAGGATGACATGGGGATGTGGCGATCAGGGGGCCAGGACGAGACAAGTCATCCTTCAAGCCTTGGGAGTCACTGAAGACAATGACAGGATCTGAGGACGGGGAAATGTGAGCTGGATGCTAAAGTCCTCAGTGACTGCTTTCTGGTCAGGATGGGGGGAGGTGGTGCAACCAAGTGCGACAGACGCTGTCACACACACCCACGGCCCCTCGGCCACCGGAGTCACCCACAGCTGCTGTGGGTGACTGCGATGGTTCTGCGGTGAGGACTGCTTGCACCTGCATCTCTCTCCAAGCAGTCTTTCTGCTCTCTCTAGCCTGTCTAGAAGTTTGCTCACCCCTCCACAGGGGCTCCTCAAGTGCCAGGACACAGCATGCCAGGGTCAAGAAAAGGGGAGGGTAAATGGTTACAAACTGAATGTTCTTGTTCACTGGTAGACTAATTCTGAGCGGGTTCTACATAGCCCCTTAGAGGTTTGTGGCAAGAGGCAAGCGTTTTTGGTGTTCCTCTCATCCCTGTTTCATTTTCTCCTGTGAGGGAGACAGAGATCCTGTTTACTTAGTTTTCTGAGGGTTTTGTTTGTTTGTTTGTTTTTGGGTACTGGGAATTGAACTTGCGACCTCACAATTGCCAGGCAGGCACTGTGCTGCTGAGCTAAATCCCTGGCCCCAGTATGTGGGCTTTTTGGCTAGATCTAGGAAACTAGTTAATATAAGAACTGATTAACAAGAGAAAACCATGAAAGTTTTATTAATTGTACATGTACATTGGAATCTTCGCAAGAAGGTAAGGTCCAAAGAAACGACCAAAGAGTGATGCTTTAATTCATTGTGGACAAAGAACAGTAAGTTCATAAAGGAATGAAAGGACAAATGGATCCCTAGACTATGGTAGTAAATTCTCAGCAGTTATAAGAGATAGAGGGTGGAATTACGCATGCACTATACAGAAGCTTGTGGAAGGCAAGGGTTACTTCAAAGTGTTTGTTTATTTGGCTTCACTGCAGTCCAATTACCAGGCTCTGGTGATAGAGGCTATTTCCTAACCTTGGTATGTGAAGGATATCCTTCCCAAAACAATCTTTATGGTTTTCCACATGTAGAAAAATACAGTCTCGTGGTTCTTTCTAAAGTTAGTTTCTCAACTGATTTCAGCTTGAAATAAATTTGGCATATTTCACGATGGAAGTCTTAACTCCTCCACTCTCGTGACTCATGCTTCCAGGGAGCCCCTGCTGGTGGCCACTGCACCCCAAGCCCTTCACATGTCCCAGTAGAGGAACTCAAACTGGGAGGCAGCAAGGGGCAGATGGCATAACCATCCTATCTGACCCAGTGACTGGCTGAGTAGCTCCTCCCAAGGATGGGAACTAACTCAGAGCCCAAGTGGAGACAAAATTCCCTGAAGTACCTGCCCATCAAAGGAAGGGGAAAGGCCAAGTTAAAGGATGGAACACTGCTAGCCTCATGGGCTAGACACACTGAAGGCCAGAGGTGATCATGGTAACCAAGAAGGACTGAATTGAGCCGAATCACTCTGAATTGTGAACAGTCAGGAGTCTCAGAATTTGATTGTCAAAGAGGTTGGGGTTCCTTCCTAAAGACTGAGAACTCCAGCCTGCTGCCAGTTTTTATATTTTGTTTGTTTTCCCATGATGGAGATCAAACCTTGACTTTACGCATGCAAGGCAAGTGCTATACTACTGAGATGTATCCCCAGCATATTTATAGGAAGTTTTTTTGGCACATAGTCACACCTATATTCGTTTAAAGATTATTCATGGTTTCATCCTCCCCACAAGCTAGAGTTGAGCTGTTGTAACAGAGACTGTATGGCTTCATTAGTCTAACATATTTATTTCCATAGTACATGTGACAGCAAAGTTTGCTGACCCCTCGTTAGAGTAGGCAGGCTCTCAGGGCCCCTTAATTCCAGCCCATCTCCACCCTGGAGATGGCTCCTGAGCAAGGGCACTCAGAGGGCACCCTGTGCACAGGGCTCATGTGTCCATTCTCAGTGGACTCTCTGCTCTCATCTCCTGTCAGATTCATAAGCACCAAGCAGCAGGACCAGTATCATCATTGGTTTACACATGAGGCCTCTGAGCCCAGCAGAGCTTGAGCCACTTGCCCAAAGTCCTGCAGAAGGATTCAGGTGTTGGAGATTCCCAAGGGCCTATGCTTCTTCCTGCTGTCCTGTGCTGGGGACCTTAGTCTGCCACCTAGATGTCTCCTCTAGGAGTACTCAGGTGTCCACACAGCAGGAAAAGAGACTGGATGCAGAAATTTGACCATCCCCACAATTTCCATTGGGGAAGCTCTACTTGGCTGTGTTTATAGCCTGATTCATGCACAGTTGTCACCTGAATGAAGGTCTATAGGCCCGCTGGGTTTTGGGGTCCATTCTAGGAAGAAAAGTTTGTGCATTTCAGGGCCACTATCCGGATGCCTTAGCTCTGTGTCCCTCGTCCCCATACCCGGTCGTCCAGCAACTGTTGACTCTACCACTAAATATTTCTTTGTTCAGGACCTGTCACCACCTTCCTAGATTGTAATTGCAAGAGCTTTCTGATGGGTACTCTGACCTCAGCTTCACCTACCAGCACCACATCACTGTCCTAACTCTGTTCTGCTCTGCAGCACACGTCCACCCCAGGTAGCAAACCTGGCACTTTAGTCCCTGGAGACAAGGTGTGCAGATGGCTTATGTGAAATTATGGACCCTTCCTGGCAGAAAACTCCTGTGTTCATATGGGCATAGAAGTTCATTAAAATCCTTCTAATGCTAAGTTAGAAGCATTATTCAAGGGCTTGAGAAAGTGTCCACAAAGGACATAATCAACCACACTTGTATATCAAACTGAAGCCCGTGTTCTTTCATAGGAGCCAAGTCTAACAGCACCACTGTTTCTTTAAAACTCATATTTAATTTCTTGTTATGTGGTAACTCACTTTTTGTGCACATGTCACATGCTCCCATGTCAACAATGCCCCAAGAAATGCCTAATACAGCTCCATCCCTCAGCCGACTGGCTCTTATTTACAGCACAGGACGGTGGCACTAAGTGACATGACACGGACTGACAGGTACAGAGCCGTGTAACAAGCATCACTTTGTGCACAAGTTCCCGAGGGCCAGGATGAAAGCTTTGTCTCCTCAAACACTGAAATGGTAACATCTGCTCGACAAGAATGCTTGATTGGTTGATTCTTACAGAACAAAGTCTGGGATATCAAACATACCCTCAACTCACTTCTAAAAGCATTTACCATTGCGTACCACTTAACATTATGCTAATAATGTTCACCATTTGTGAAGTTCATTTATGTTTTCAAAATACATCAAAATGTTTAATTAAGCAGTAAATATCTATCTTTTTCTTTCAAAAAGAGCTTCAAGTCCATGGAAATAGGATTCTAATTGACCACCTGGCTTTTCAAGTCAAATCTTTTGCATTCAAGCTAAGTGTGGAGTTGAGGCAATTATCTGAATTATTCAGGAAGCAGAATTTTGGCCTAAATCATCACATTCCTAAAGAACAAAGAATATCTGTCAGTTCAGCCAAAAAGCAGAAGAACTGAATGCTTTGCTGTTTTTCTACATGAAATGGCATATATGCTGCCTTATTTTCTCTGAGCTAATTGGCTAACGCAGTCTATTTATTTGACCCTGTTCAAAAATGGAGGAAAACCTTAAAAAGATGAGGCTAGAAAATTAAAGTTTCCTTCCCTTTGCAAAAGTTGGAGCAATCTATATTTACCTAAGGTCATTCTGATTTCAATGTCTGGTGCCAAACTGGAACATTTGAAGAAGAGTGTTCCTGTCTTTTCTTGGTTCCTAGTAGTTTTTCAGTTTAGTTACCCCATCCTCTATTTGTGCCTTTGCACCTGAAAACAATTCCATGAATATAGGATGACCTGAGAAGAATTTTATGTTAGAGTTTTCTCTTCTTTCCAAGTGATATGGAGTCTAAGAAGCCACTCACCCAGCTAACAATAAAGTTTGCAAATTAGGCTGCCTCACGCAGCACACTTTTTGAGGAAAACCAGCTTTGTATAAAAAAAAGCTTTTGACCCTACAAAGGGTGAGTCTAGGAAGAAGCATTGGCTAGCCTATTCTGTTCATTAAAATGGAAGTTTCTTCCTGAGGCAAGTTTGACTTTGAATAAAATCAAATACACCCAGATTGGAGGGGGGTGGTGTGGGGGTTGATCATACATTGTTTCTTTCTTTTTTAAATAAAACAACAGATCACCAATTAATTAGGATCTGAAGGAACAGAAGTACTCCAAGTTTCTAATTTTGAAATCCTCAAAGTCTAAGTCCTGCTAGGCTGACAAAGTTTATATGGCAACACAATATGTTCAGAATAAAGTCTGGAAAGAGTTGGGCCTCTGTTCTTGAGGAGCAGAGAATATCCTGCCCTGGTGCCACAAAGGTGTGGCCAGTGCCTCCATAGATGATGACCCATCAGCTGATTCATCTTGATTTTGAGACCGCTGACACCTGCTCTGAGCACCTCTGTTTCCATGGCAACCAAGGGACAGCATCCTCGGCCACATACTTTTGGAACCTCATTAAATGAGGCAGCAGGACAGCAGCTGCGTTCTCCATGCGATACACTGACAGCCGTGGACTAATTTTATGACGCTCAGGTGATTTGGGGCATTTTCTAGGCCAGGCTGTTGAGAATGTGTAGATGGTGAGACAGATGGCAGAATAAATAAATATTGCCAAAGTGTTTAATGCACACAAATTTTCTGAAAGGTGCAAACCAACAATAGCAATTTTATTGACTGAGGTAATCTGAAGCCAAACAGTAATAGGAAGTGATGGAAGCTCCTAGGAAATGTGAATGTGAGACTCCCTTCTGACAATAAAACCTCCTAGGAAAACAGGACACCATTCGGGTCACTAATGCGGTTTTAAGGCAGCTCGTTGCCCAAATGTGAAGGCGCAAAATACAAGGCAGATCTCACAATGAGTCAGTAGCCAGATCTCCTCTTCTCAAAGGTGCTTGAAGATGCACCAGCTGACAGGGATATGGGCAGCTTGGCTGACCCAGAGCAAATGTACACTGACCATCAAGTACAGTCCCAAAGTGTGCCCTTGCTAGGATAACGGAGACAGCATCAGACTAATATAGATGACTGACAGCTGGAAGAGAGACCCTAGGTTTCCACTGTTCTGCACCTCAACCTGCTCATCTACAACAGCAGAACTTGTCACCTGGAGGACTGCAAGGATGAAGCAAGTTGACACATGTCAGTACACTGCACAGAACTGGTGCCTGGGACACAGCAAAGTCAGACTCTATGAAAACTATTATGACTATGCTGTCCTCAGAATTAGGCTGTTGCATATCAAAACTGTTAAAGTCTTAGGAAAACTAAGGCTTTGTTTTATTTGACAAAGAAAAAAAATAATATAGAGTTACAGAGTGGCCAAGTAAAATTGTGGATTACACATTGGAGCTTTGAAGACAGGAAGGAGATCCTTCTTTGACTGTTTTTGGCGTGGACTCAGTCCTTACAGGACATTCGGTCCTTTCAGTCTCCAAAACTTGGATAATGCATCTTGAGGCCATAATGTGCAGTGAAATAAATCAGACACACAAGCTTTAATATCACATGGTTTCTCTTATACGAGACACCCAGATTATAAATATGGAGCAAAATAAAAGAGAAGTGATAGGAAGTGAGAAGGTGGGTCTTTCTCAGATGAGAACGGGATCGAGAGATGGAGGGATGGAGAGGGAGACAGGGCATGAAAACGGAGTTAAGATGTGCATGTACGTGCACCAGCTCCACACAAGGAGCGTAAACATTATGCACTGCGAACATGAACTAATAAAAGACAGTTGGGTAACCAAACATGCCTGGTATTCGACCAGGTCAAGAACTCTATAAACCTTTGTGTAATTAGTTGAAATCAAGGTACCATTAATAAATACAGGGGGCCGTGGTGGAGGCAGCATGGCCTCCCCAGAGGGAACTTGGCCAGCCCCAGAAAGACCTTCCAAGGGTGGCAGGACAGATAGAGCACCGACCAGAGCCACTGCTGCCCCTCCTCCCCAAACCCCCACCTGCATCAACAGTCTCCTTGGGTAGAAAGGGCAAGTCTTTACTATTTTGATATTGCATCTCTCCCCAGAAAAGATAAGCCATACATGCTTATAAAAATGGAGAAATAAACTTTTTTTTAAAAAATACAAGATAACTTTCACATCATGGTGCATTTATTCTTAGTTCTTTCTGTTTGTTTCCATTTCTTTGGATTTTTTACTTTAAAGAGAATAAAAAATAATAAAAAACATTAGAAATGATACAGAATTTGAAAAAACAAGAAATGAATTCAAAGTAGTTGTTCAGATTACCAGATAGAAGCATTCAAAATTGGTCAAAAAAATTAAGCATTGACAGTTCCTTTCAGTGAACCAATAGAAATTAGTATTACAATTATCTTAGACATCATGTAACATATATATATATATATATATATATATATATAAACTTCCCCTTCTTTCTTTTCTTGTTTTCCTCATCCCAGTTTTTTTCTTCCTTTCGAGCAGTTTCTTTCCCTTTCACAACATCTACTGTATCTTTCAGATTTTGTTTACTCTTTCACGTTCTTACACTAGGGAGACAATACAATGCATTTCTTTGGGTTTAATGTAGGTGTGAGGAGATGGTGCATTTTCGTCTTGACTTTTTGCTTATTAGTAAATTTCCATGCCTTTAATAAAAGCTTTGTGCACATTAGCTTATGATGCATAATGTTCCATTCTTTTACAATTTACCCTGAACAGTCTCTGTTGTTTCTGAACCTTTGCTATTGAAAATAATTTCCAAAGAGCATCTTTATGCTTATAGCAACATTTCCAAAACTTGTATCTTTTAAAAGATAACTTGCATCATGTTCTCATGGTACTCCCTCCCGATTGCAACACACACCCTCCTGCTAAAAAAGTGCTCTATGCTTCAGTTAGTTTGAGAAAGGCTGAGTTAGTAACAAGCTTCTTTCCTGCAGGAATTTTCAGAGCCTTGTACATGGTATACTGTGATTCTGTAACAGAGAGATGTATTTCCCAGACCTTGGACCATGAAATTCTTTCTTTTTCAAGAAGAATTTATTAATATGTCTGACACTTTTCAATACAATTCAGTTTTTTTTTTTTTGCAAAATCAGTGTCAGACACATTTTAAAAGACTAGCATATTATCCCCCATATTGAAATTATACAAATACAGCTCAAGTGAGGAAAACTAAGATGATTTTCACTTATGAACAAAAATACAAAATCCAAATAAAAGTAAAGCAATCAATAGAGTATAAGACAGGCCAAGACTGTGAAGATCATCAACTTTTAGTAATTCCATCAGTGTAAATAATTTCATGGAAAGATTAAGAAAGAAAACTATGTGTGTTCAAGAGACATCAAGACATCCTAAAAATTTCAGGACTTTTCTGGACTTTACAAAGGGAAACAAACAAACAAAAAAAATCTGAGCCAGGTGTGATGGCTCATGCCTGTAATCCCAGCACTCAGGAGGCTGAGGCAAAAGGATTGCCATGAGTTCAAATCCAGCCTGGGGTATACAATGAGTTCAAGGCCAACCTGAACTACATAGCAAGACCCTGTCTCAAAAAAAGAATAGCAAAAGGGAAAGAAGGCTTAGAAAATATGTATAAAATAAAATTTTATTAAACTGATATAGACTATACATTAGAATGAAATAAATTAATATTTAATAGGGTTTCACTAATAACATTAAGGCTGAAGTTAGGCATAAAACAAAATTATCTTCTCTAAGAACCATTATTCTATACTATGTTGCAGGTGTAGAGGTGTAACCAGTGAAATAGGATAAGATAAAGAAGAATTTAAAAATAAATGTTGAAAATCATCATTAATAACATTATATGATTGTCTATCTAGAAAGTTCAAATGAACCAATGGGATACATATTATAATTTATGGTGCTGGCTATTTTCTGAATACATACATGACAATCACATAAAATTGCTTTCCTTTATAACAGTGATAACCAGATAAAAAATATAATAGAAACAAAGATTCCATTCACAATAGAAATCAAACCCACAAAATTAATAAATGTTTAATTTTAGCATGGAAAAATGCTTTACAAAGATATTACTCTGTACTTGAATACATGGGGACAGATTATATTTTCAGGCTGGGGAAGACAATGTCATTGCCAGAGGTCGTGGTGCATTCTTATAATCTTGGCTCTTGGGAAGCTGAGCCAGAAGGATACTTCCAAGTTTGAGGACACCCTGGGCTACATAGCGAGTTCAAGGTCAGAGCAGCCTGAACTATATAATGAGACATTCTCAAAAAGCCAAAAACAGGACAGACAGTGTTGTGCAGATGCTGCCAGTCCTGAAGATCTACTTAGTCCACTTTCTTCCACAATCCAAATTTATGTTATTCATTTTTCTTAGTAAATCAATCCTAAATTTTACTTGAATAAAATAACCAAGAACATCTTGAAAATGTTTTCACCTTACTACAATAGAAGAAAAGGAGAAGTATTTAATCTTAGCAAGGGAATACTGTTAGAATCTTGTTTTCGAAAGATGTTTTGGTGGTGGTGGTAGGGTTTTAGTGCAAGGCCTTGTTGTGTATGCTACACAAGAGCTTTACCACTGAAATATGTCCCTCCCCTTTAGTATCTTAATTTCAAATAATAATTTAGAAATATGTCTCTGATTAAGAATTCTGGAGAGAAGCCAAAGAATGTTAACTGGATAGAAATGTTTGGCTGAATTTCCATTATTAACTAAGGGGAAAAGAAACCAATAATAATTAGAATGAAAAATAAATAAGAGAAAGGAAAAAGAAGAAAGGAAAGTGGAAAACAAGCATAAACACAGAGAGATCATAGTCACGCATATCGGTTTGTGCACAACATGAGCTGCTGAACGATCCTAACAGACAGAGTCAGACTGAGTTAAAAATGAAAGCCAAGCTCCATAGTGTTTTGAAGAAACACACTAAAACAACATTTAATGGAAAAGTTGAAAATGCTAGTAAGCAAAGAGCTAGCAGCAAAAGCTTATTTTAAAAAGTTGGCATAACAATATTAACATCATGAAATGGAGTGGTAGGTCCACAGCACTAAATAGAATAATGGGGAACATTATCTAATGATAAAGGTAAAACCTAAGAAAAAGAGCTAGTAGTCATAAATGTGTGCTGCAGTGATATAGCAATTACATATTTCACTACCATGGCTAGAAATTCAAGGAAAAGTTGATAAAAAAGACCATTGTGAGGACATGGATTTACAAGGTAGAGGGTAAGGATATAAAGGAAGTTAGTAAACTGGACTCTATTGACATGCACTGAGCTTTACCAGTCTCATACCGAGAATAAGCTTTTCTTTTTGTATGTAATTAGTCATTTACAGAACTCACTCATGTCCCACTTGGTCACATAAAAATATTTTAACATCAAAAACCAGATATTTGAAGGTCATAAACATAAAACCACAAAAGCTGACCAAACATCTTATAAATTAAGAATCATAATCCCAGGTAACATTGAGTCAAACAGAATTAAAGGAGACTAGAAAACTACTTAGAAAATAATGAAAAGAAGACTTTGTTCTAGAAACCCATCACGCAGAGTAGTGAGGCCAACACTAAGCCCATATATGTATAATCAATTCATTCAAGAACTCAACCTGGGAAGGGACAGTCTCTTCAATAAATGGTTTTGGGAAGACTGGATATCCACATGAAAAACAATGAAACTGGACAATTATCTTATGCCACATACAAAAATCAACTCAAAATTGATTAGTGATTTAAGTGAAACACCTGAAACCATAAAATTCATAACAGAAAACACAGGGGGATACCCACGTGACATGGCTCTTGGGAATGAGTTCTAGAATGTGACACCAAAAGCACAGGCAACAAAAGAAAAACTAAGCAGGAAGGACCACATCAACAAAAGCCTTCTGACCAGCAAAGAAACAATAGCACAAAAGAGCAGACTCTACGTCTGATAAAGGTGCACAGCCAGAATGCAAAAGGAATTTACATGCTTAAGTAGCAAAAATGAAACTAAAATAACCCAATTACAAGACGGGCTAAAGAATCTGAAGTGGTATTTTTTTTTCCAAAGAAGACAGACAAGTGACTAATAAGCATATGACAAAGTGCCTGTCGCCGCTTATCATTGGGGGGATGAAAATCACAATCAGCATGCAATATCATCTCACACTTGTTAGGATAGTAATCATCAAAAAAGTGATTAGGGAGGGTGAGGAGAAAAGAGAATACTTGTACACTGCTGGTAGAAATATAAAGTGATAGAACCATTATGGAAAAGAATATGAAGGTTCCACAGGAAGTTGAAAATAGAACTACAGTAGAACCCAGTGATCCCGCCACTGACCCCCCAGGGAAACAAAATCAGGTCCCTAGAGTGAAGTCTGCTCTCCCGTGTTCATTGCAACATTATTCACAAAGGTCCAGTTATGGAAACAAGGTAAGTGTCTCTCAACAGGTGAATGAATAGGTGAAGGAAATGTAGGATGTGTAGTGTGTGTTTGTGTGTGTGCATGGGTGTGTGTGTGTGTGTGTGTGTGTGTGTGTGTGTGTGTAAGTAATATTTGAAACACTATTCAGCCTTTAAAAAACAAGGAAATTTTTGTTTTGTTTTGCTTTGTCTTTCTGAGACAGGGTCTCACTGTGTAGTTCAGACTGACCTTGAGCTCACTTTGTAGCCCAGGCTGGTCTCAAACTCGCAAAGATCCTCCTGCCTCAGCCTCCCGAGTGCTGAGATTATAGGTGTGCACCACCACGCTCGGCAAAAGTAGAAAATTTTGCCATTTGCCACAATATAGATGAACCTGGAGGATGTTATGCTAAATTAAATAAGCCAGGCACACAAAGGAAGATATTGCATGATGTAGAATCTAAAAAAGTCCAGCACAAAAAGCAGAAAGTAGAACAGTACTTACCAGGGGAAGAGAGGGAGGGAAAATGGAGACATTAGTGAAAGGGTACAAAGTTTCAGTTATGTAAGAGAAACAAGTTCCGACAATCTAGTGCTCAGCAGGGTGACCTAGACAACTGTACTGTATACTTGAAATTTGATAATAGAATAAATCTTCATTAAGTGTTTGCACCATCCACACAAAAAATGTGGTAAGTATCTGTTGGGCCTGATGACACCTGTAATCACAGTACTCAGGAGGATGAGGCAGGAGAATCATCATGAGTTTGAGTCCAGCCTGGGTTACATTGTGAGTTCAAGATCACCCTGAACTACTTAGTGAGACTCTAACTCAAAAAGAAAAAGGAAAGAAACGTTAACTATATGAGGTGATATGTATGTTAATTAGTTTGACTGTGTTAATTCATGATGTACATATGTAACAATATATCATATTACACACTTTAAGCATATACAATTTTAAATAAGAAAAACCTACAGTATGCTTAAAATCTAGATTTAAATTGTTAATCGTCAAAGATGAAAAATTGTTCGTCATCAAAGAATGAAATAAATTTTAAGTTAAAAATAAGATAATAAAAAACAAAAGAAGCCAGAAATTCACACAGGCACTACAACATATGTAAAGAGAAACTAGAAAATGAAGATTCGTTCATTTACAAGGTAAAATTAATGAAAGAGAAAGGTAGTAGAAAGGTAAATTAATCCCTAAGTTGTATTTTTTTTTTTTACCAAGAACACCAAAAAAAGATCAGTTCTGTGTGAGTTTAAGGAAGGGGAAGTAAAAGAGCAAAAATATACAAAATTGTCACAATACATGTAGTATTTTGGCAAGTACTCTGAAAATGTAGAGACAAAGCTAACTAGAAATTTCCTAATTGACTCAGTAAGAAGTGAGAAGTATGAATAGATGATTAACCATGGAAATTGTACAGAAAGAAGTGAATTTACCACTGTGTTCTATCATCTTTTGATCACATAAATCCAGTGTTACCTAAATTTATTTCCCCCAGAAGATGTGAAAGTTGTAAACCCCCAAAACCTGTGAATGTGACTGTTTGGACAAAAGATTTCACAGAACGTAAGTTATGATAAGACCACTACAGTCCGGCTGTAATACAAGTGTCCTTCCTTGTAAAATGGTGAAATTTAGACACACAAGAAGGCCACGCAAACGCAGAGGCAGCGCTCAGCGTGATGCTTCTGCAACCAACAATCACCAAAGACTTCCAGCAAATCCCTAAAGAGAGGAGTCTGGTGTGGAACAGATTCTCCCTCACAGCTTCAGAAGAAACCAGCCCTGTTCACACCTTGACCTTGGACTTCTAAACCGTAAGATGAGACATTTTTGCCTTTTAAGCGTCTGAGTTTAGGATCTTTTGTTATAGCAACTCTAGCAAACAGAAAAATCAAATAATTGATGAAACACTGGAAAAGAAGAGAGAGAATTACATGCTTTAATAAATGATCCAGTTGTATATCAAGAAAATCTAAAGAATATAACTTTTAAAGTTATTAGAATTTATATGATATTATGTAAAGTGGCCTGATAGGAAGTTTCTGGCTGGCATCAGCCACTGGGACACCCCAGCAGGGGAGCGGAGGGCAGAACAGGGCGTGGGGTGCTCCCTTTCTGCAAAGCCATAGCTGGGTCTCAGCTGCCTCCTCCACTGAAAATTACAACCCCTCTCCCATAGTCCTCTCCTGCAGCTACCACATAGTACAGCTTTTCCTACAAGTTCTAGAGATTGCACTTCCAGCGCTCCCCTGGGTGCTTCTCCGCTACCTGTGGACTTCTTTTACACAGTTCACTCCTTTCTAAATACTTTCTCCTTAAACTGCCTGGAGTTTTTAACCCTACTTGAGCATACTGTGTGTTTTCTGCCAGGATACTGATTAAACAATGAGAAGTAGAAATTGGGAAATATATTTCATTCACAATACTAACAAAAGTCACAGAAACTTAGGTACGAATT
Organism: Dinomys branickii; assembly: GCA_004027595.1. Lineage (NCBI taxonomy): Eukaryota > Metazoa > Chordata > Mammalia > Rodentia > Dinomyidae > Dinomys > Dinomys branickii. Next base: position 29,539 of record PVLD010004142.1, on the reverse strand, counting down.
TAAAAATAAAATGCAATAAAAAACCCCAAAGACTCTCATTGAATTATATAAAATAGTATCTGAGAGAATAGTCTTCTTGAATTGGAAGTCTTAATATCCTAAGATGTCAATCTTCTCAAATTAATGTATAAAAAATTTAATTTTGATTAAAGCCTCGATGAATTTTTTAGTTGAATGGAGTGATATTAAAGCTCATATAGAAGAATAAATGCCTCCAGAATAGCTAAGAAAGTTACAGAAAAGAACAGTGAACACACTTGCTTTACAAAATAACAGATCATGACATGTAGACCTTTAATCAAGTTGTGGGATATCAATTAGCAATAGACAAATAGATGAGTGGGACTGAATGGAGAACCCCAAAATAAATGCTAACAAATAAAATATATAGGTGACAAAGTTTCATTTTGGAGGGGAACAATGGATTATTTAATAAGTAGATCAGCACAAAGGCTGTATGAAAGAACATCAAATTAGATCCCTGTCTTACATCACACTGAAAAATATAACCTACGAGGATTAAAGGCTTAAACATAAAAACATAAAGCTCTAAAAACTTGAACAGAGCCTATGGGTCTGCACATACCATGTAAACCACCTAGAAGTTACACATTACAAAAATAGCAGGAGAGAGATATGACTAGAGAGAAAAATAACAGTAAGAGAGAGGTGTGATGTTTCTCTAGAAGACAAATTGGACTCTATACAAAGTCAACGGACAAAACATAGTTTTGAAAAAATATTTGTAATGCAAAAAGGTAAAAAGGTTAGGCCCAGTATTTTCAGCAAGGCATTGGAGGGAAATTTGAGCAGAAAGGGGTTTTCCCTGCAATGTCAGCATTCTGGAAGGCTGAGGCAGGAGGATATTGAGTGTGAGACTAGCTTGAGCACTTTATTGACTTAGTGAGACCCTGTCACTAAACGCCCTGGGTTCAATCCCCAGCACCTAGTACTGAGAAATGAAAAGAGGAGGGTGTCTTTCTTCTTGTTCTCAAGTCTGTCTATGGTGTCAGCCCCCATGAGTCACAGGTGCACTGCCCCCATGAGTGGCTTTCCAGGGACTTCCAAGGTGAGGGATGGTGACTTCCTGTGCAGCCTTACACCTGTCCTGGCAGCTTCACATAGAATGGGCACCAGCTCAGAGCCTTCTGTGATGCCCATTCTCCTCATGGCCCAGTTCCACACTTGCATCAGATCTCTGCTGAAATGTCACCTCTGAGATGCCTTCCCCAAGCACCATACTGAAAGAATACTGCCCCCCCCACTTCTGTCATTCCTCTCCCCTAGTCTTCAGGTCCCCTCTGACTCACCATGGAGTTCTGTGTTTGCTGTCTGCCTCTGCCCGCTGGGAGGATTAGATTTACATGGAGAAGATTAGAAAATGTTTAAGTCACTCAGTGTCTAGTATAGGGTATCATTAGGGATGAGCATAAAAGGATATGGGCACACTGTGTCAATGGTTATGCTCTGTTTTACATGCTACCTGGAAATCTCTGTCAAAATTTTAAAAAATTTAAAATATACAGAAGTACATTGGTGTAGAGGACCTTGCCGGTCTCTCCCAGAGAGGAATGGAGGTGAGTATGAGGAAAATAAAGATAAGAGACAAGAACTGGGCCAGGCGGAGGCGACCCCTTACCTGACCAGCAGGAGGACCTAACTCCAGCAGTAGGGATATTTATTTTATGCTCTTGCAAAGTTAGTATCATAGGAGGTAATGTTGCCTAGCAACTAACGACTGTAATTGTCCAGGCAGGATGTCTTTTTCAAGAATGAGGTATCTTGATTCCTTGAGGCACTCTGGCTCTGTCCTGCCCTCACACTAGGACCAATTTCCAACTCCAGCGGCTCCCAACACATTGGTATCTGCAGATTTCTTCTAGGATCCTAGACAAATACTAAAATCTTCAGATGTTCAAGTCCCATATATACAAAGAAGTGCTATTTGCACCTAATCATTCACATCCTCCTACATACTTCAAATCATCTTTGGATGATCAATAGTACCAAATACAATGTAAACGTTATGCAAATAGTTGTCACACTGCATTGATTAGGGAATGATGATGGGGGAAAGGTCTGTACATATTCATTACAGAAACAGTTCCATCCAATCATATTAAATGATTGATTAAAATATCCAATGGGAAATTCAATCTATAGGTATGGACTGTGTGTAACCATCACTTCTAAGAATCTAACCTATGGAAATAAAAGCTGAAGGACATGAGGGCATATATAAAAGAATGTTTATTTGTGCATTGTTTAGCAAAAAGAAGAAATTAAATATATCTGGTCAGATTATATGTATATAATTAAATTACTATCTATATTATAATTATGTATATAATAAATATATCTGGTCAGATTATATGTGCTATATACAATCTAATCCATTGTAAGTAGATATGGAAATTTTTAAAAATGAAGTTATCTAAAACTATTAAGTTTTCCAACAATATTTAAGGAGTGCATACAAAGTACTGAGAAATAAGGCACACATACCAGAGAAGGAAAAGTAATTGTTCCACTTGAAAAAGATGTTACTTCATTAATGCCGTACAAAAACACTGTTTACATTCTCCTAGAGTAACAAAGCAATTATATAACAGAATGGAAATGTGGAAAAATTCCAAGAGGCAGGTGACTCAAAGTCTCTCTTGAGATAAGCTAGAGTGAGGTTTTAAGGGAAATAACAATTTACATCAGGAAGGGAATAGATGGCTGGCTTATTTACCCGCCAAGTGGTTACTTACTGTGGATATCAGGTTTGAAGTTTGCATGTACATAAGTTTCATGAACCAGGAGAATTTATCCTGGAAGTGGCATAAATCAAGATGATAGGCTCATTCATAATACTGTAATTAAATAATTTGCATCATTAGTATATCATTTCTCAAAAAAACTCACAAGGTTATATCTCCTGGAGAATTATTTTCAGTTTGATAGGATGCATTTATTGAGACATAATCACTAGCTGAAAACTTCTGCCGTTTAGTGAACCTTGAAAAACAGAGAGAATATATGATTAACAGAGAAACTTGAGAATCTATTTGTAGTGATAAGAACAGAAATTGAATTGTGTATACCATATGCTATTCTCAGTGTTTCCAAACACGGTCTTCTTGTCAGTGCTTATATTTCAGAATTGACAACAGCTGACATCGTCATGAGAAACAACGTCTGCTGAAGAGAAAAGTAATTGATCAACTACTTTAAGGAAAATGAAATGGCCTCAAACTTACAGAAAAGTTGCAATAATGGTACAAAGAATTCTTAGGAACTATTTCAGAAAAGAAGGCCACTATGAATATTTAATACGTGTTGTGCATTCCTACCTAACAAAATCCAACCAATACAATCAGGAAGTAAACACTGATGTATTGTATTAACTGGCTGTCAGACTGCATTCAAGAGTTTTAATTGTCCCTGTAATGTCTTTGATAGCTAAAACCCTGGCTTAGAATCCCAACATGTAGTCATCACTTGTCTTTCTTCTCGCCACTTTCCTTGACTATCATGACCTTGACACTTCAGAGGTCACAGGCTGCTTAGTTTGTGGCATGTTCCTCAGTTTGGGCTTAATATTTCCTCGTGGTGAGATTCAAAACAGGTACTCACTTCTGTGAAGCACAGATGCGGGCCGTGTGCCTCCCTCTGCAGGAGGCACATGGTCTCGATCTGTCTTGTTGCTGACAGTACACACCCTGACCGACTGATAAAGGTGGTATCTGCTGGCTTTGACATATGGTGCCTCTCTTTTATACTTAACAAATATTTTGTGGGGAGGAAAGCTGAGACTATCCCATTCCTTATAGTATTTCCTATTCATTTATTATTTACACTGATGTGACTCAGGCTTTCTGATCTTATTCAATAGGTCATAACTCATGACTGAAGTTAATTTCTCAAATGGTACCTGATTTGGTCATTGGAAGCCCCTTTAACCTGGCTTCTGTGTCATTTTGGCAGGTCCCCAGCATTCTTTAGGAATTTTCTTACTTCTGAGCATAAAAAGAAATTTTAAGCTCATTTGTTCTTTCTCTGTGCCAGCCGTAGAACCAATCCTTTCTCCAAGGGGCCTTTGGTTCCTTTAGAAAAGAAGGGTATTTATTAAAGAACACTAGGGACTATGCGTGCTCAGTGGTGTTGAGCTGTTCTTTCCTCCAGGTCTTTGTAGTGGATAGAACTAGCGAATATATGCACAGAAGCACACATAAGTACATTGGTGGTTAGTTTTCTTTTTTTTTTGTACCAGAAATGGAACTTGGGACCTTGTGCTTGCCAGGCAGGTGCTTGTGCCGCTGAGCTATATCTGCAGCCCTGCTAGGTAGTTTTCTACAAATACACATACTGAAAATCACACTTTCACACCAACAGTCACAAGGTTTTAGTTTTCTTCTTTTCATGATTGTAAGGCCCTTCTCTGGCAAGGAGAACCATGGTGCCCATTACTCCTAATATGAAGTATTTATTTAGTCAGAGCCCCAAGCAATTGCTTTCCTCACACACACAGGCTCTGGTGCTCTTCATCAGCCCACCAGCCCCTACTTACCGTGAAGATGCCCCGCTCTCCCCTGCCCAGCATCCTGCCTGGGCAGCTAATCTCCCCTCCCCAAATGGAGGTTCCTCCTCATCCTCATCATGGGCCAATCCCTTGCTTTGGGCCAGCATAGCTCGGCCTACTCCATCCCCTGCACAGTCTGCCTTGCTCAACCCGACCAAAGGCACATTTCTATAAATCTCTTTATTGATCCATTCCGCTTAGAAAGATACAACTGAGGTGGATTTTCTGGGGGCTGCATAGTCTCAGAAAGGATGGTGGGAGTAATGAAAACTCTTGACATGGCCTAAGGGAGGCACTCAGCTCCTCTGTTCTACATGAAAATTTGTGATGGGCTACAGGTAGAAATATGAGGATCTAGCACTACATGCAGGGATACACAACTGTAACCTCCACCACTTGGAGGCTGAGATGGGGGAATGCAAATTCAGAGCCAGCCCGGGCAACTTAGAAAGAGCTTGTCTCAAAATTAAAAAAAAAAATTTTAAAGCTCTGGAGATGTAGCTCAATGGTAGAACATTTGCCTAGACCATGACAGGCCTAGGTTCTATCCCTGGGAAGAAAGAAAGAAAGAAAGAAGAAAGGAAGGAAGGAAGGGAGAGAGAGAGAGAGAGAGAGAGAGAGAGAGAGAGAGAGAGAGAGAGAGAGAGAGAGAGAGAGAGAGAAAGAAAGAAAGAAAGAAAGAAGAGAGAGAGAGAGAGGTAGACGGAAAGATAAAAGGATGAGGGTCCGGTAGTTCCCATACAACAGGAAACCTGAATGAGAGACCTTGGCCAAAGGATGGTTTTTCCGCCTTTCCAAGTCTCCCATAGCAAACACTGCCCCTCACCCTTCCTTAAATTCAGCTGAACATTGGTCTTGTGAGTGTAGCCACTGCCTGAGGTGGCTCTGTGTGCAGGACTTCAGGGGTTTGACTCTGTGGCTGTCCCCCTGTGTACTGCTGAGAAACTGAGGGACAGAAAAGAAAAGGCTCTGCTGTAAGATCTCTCAAATGTAATAAAGATGCCTGTGTCTCTTGCCATTAAATGCCTCAAGGTGAAACTGAGTGAACCTAATGTATCAGGAACAGTATTCAGGAGATAATTTTGATGGCTAAATCATCTCATCTAAATTGGAAATTGTTAAAAGCATTGTCTGTGCTCATAAACATTTAATATTTTATACTAATTTTTATTTTATGCCTATAATAAAGATGATTTAACTGTGTTGTCTCCTATGGAAGGGTTTGGGGATGTTTGTGCTTGGACTGCTGCATTTTTGGCTCCTCACACTTATTCAGAAGGATGTCATTTCTCAATCCTCTCTCTCTTACATCCCAGCAGTAGTGATATGGTCAGGGGGAAAATGTGCCACGCTCTGGGAACTCAAATAACCATGAGAGTATTCTAGTCACAGGTTCAGATTTGTTCATACAAAACCCGAGGTGTGAGTTTGTCAGCATGTTTGCAGGTTTCTGTTCTCAGGAATCATCTTTTAATTTGATAACAGTCACACCAGCTCCTTCTCCAGAGGATAGCAGAGGTCTGGCCTGCTAAATTCTCCAGCCTGAGAATCTTCCAGATGTACAGAGCATCCCAGAAACTCCAAAGCAGGGCCCAGAAAGCACCCAGACATGGTTTAGGCCCCAGTCAAAACATGCACCAATAACATAGAGCCTTTGCCTCTTTGCTTTAAATGTTTTTTGATCCCTTAAATCCAGACTCCTTAAAGCTTTTATTTTTGTTTGTTTGTGTCAGCTCGAAATATATTTTTAACCTGTATGGCTGCAGGGAAGCAAGTGTTTGGGGCAAAGCCACCAGCGTCACTGAGGCATTTTCCAGCTCTCCTGAGGACCTGCTGGCTGGAAAGAGTGATATTTTTGTGCTTGGGCAACTCATATTGGAGTGCCAATCTCCAGTCTCTGCAAATCCCCGCCCAGAGATGAGCTTCCTTGTAGCCGTCTTTGCTCCACTAGGGAGGCAGTGCCCCTGCACCCCACCTCGCTGAGGTCACTGTCCTTCCCATGTCATTCAAGTTCAAAAAAGCAGGACATCTATTCCTGTCTGTGTTCCATCTGCCTGGGTAACTCCAAGATCTTTGAAGCTAGGTACTGAACTGACTCCAACCTCAGTAGCACATAAATGGTTACATGAATAAAGGAACTGAACAGAATGTCAGTGTCTTAGAGAATCAAACCAGTTTTTCCCAGGGACACTAAACCTTCATCAGTTTCAGAGGGAGGCATCCAAGCTAGTGGGTAGATAACACCTAGCCAAAGAAGGATGGACATTCCTCTCTAATGTCCCAGTATCCTTGGCTTGAATTCTTAGATTCTTCTTAGATTCTTAGACTCTTTTCCTGAAATCTCTACAGCCTAGAAACACCTAGGAAGAATTGGAGAAGCATCTTCTTCTACTGATTCTGTTCAGGTGGTGGAACATGAAATGTTAAGAGAAACTCCCAAATAGTTAAAGAGAACAAGGTCCATGTTCATATGTGGAGGGCAGAAATGTTGCAGAATGCACCATAAGGACAGACAGCCCTTGCCACCTCCACACGCATGGGCAACCTGGCACTCTTCCCGCCCCACCTCAGCAGCCGCGTATTGAACTGCACGACGTTGGTAACACATGTACCCAACAAGTCACTGCATCACTTAAGCTGTGCCTGCCGTCCAGAGTCCTGCTCTGTCCCAGTCTGATTCATGGTGACCGTGGGGTTCCTTATTCTCTCCTCTCAATTGTGTGGAGTGGTTCTTTGGCCTCCAGCTTCATTTCATAGAGCCCAATGTTGGATGCTCTCCAGCCACTCCCCTCCCTGCTTACAAAAGAACTGGGCTGAAAGGGCAAATTGGGACCAGCAAAGTTTTTTGGAACTTCTTTTGGCGACAAGCCTAAAAGGCCATTAAAGCTAAAAGCCATGTAATTTTTTCTTCTGGGCAAAGGATGGAGTGAGGGTCTGGTTCTACTTAGGAAGTAAGATTTCTGCTTTTGTGGGAAGTTTGTGGTAGAAACAAGCCATTTTGTGTTTTTAGTTTAAACATTATTTCTTCGGCTCCACGAGGTGAATAAATAATTGTGCTCCATTATGACAGAAATAGTCATTTTGTCCACAGAAGAAAGCCTCGGGCAGGTTGAAAACAACACAGCAGAAAGCATCCGTGCTGGGTATCGTAAGCACTAACTTTTCCAAGTGTGTATCTCTAAAGAATGTTAAAGAATAAAGACATCCGGTAAAGGTCAAATTCATGTTCTTATTTGAGGACGGCGCTCATTTGACATTTCGGTTGAGTAAAGACAGTTTCTCCGCTACTTGGAGAGGAAGTAAAAGTTGTTTAATGGCAGCTACAGTCACTGCTGTTAAACAAAGACCCTGATATGAATTCCTCCTCTGTTCTCACTCACGGGGGATGGAGGAGACGGCTTGGTCTTTGCCAGATGAAGGAAGACAAACAGTAAAGGAAAATAAAACAGTTCCCTCTCCGTGAAAAAACAAACACAAAAACTATTTTAAAGGAAACAATTTTTTGACCGATGCCTTCTAGCTTTAACATATACATACACGACTTGAAAGAAAAATAGCTTTTGTAGGAAAAGAGAAACAGAAATTGACAAGGCAGGCTACAGATCTCAAATTGTGCATGAACCCATGAGTACGGGGTTGGAGAGTTTGACTTCATTGATTGTGGGTGGCAGTCAGACTCGCTTTGACCAGTCAAACACCTGAGACAGCGACAATGTCAGCAAGAAATGGGGAATTGGCTTTGACGTCTCCTCCAGCCATTTAATCACTGTGCAGAAGTTTCCAGAGGCCAGGCCAGTCATACTGCCAGGCTGCTGGGTCTAGCTGAGGTCAGACCCACAAGTTAAAGCCTCCAGTACCGTTTGGGCATAGACCAGCACCCCTCCCCGCTGCCTGCTGACAGTGCAGATAACATAGTCCCCTGAATGCCACATCAGAGTCCTCCCTGCTCTTTCCGTAGCCACAGGAGCAAGCTAGTCTCTGCTAAATCCGATTTGTCTTCCTCTTGCAGAATGTTCAGGCCCAGCCAGCAAAGCCCAATGCCTCTCACGTGCACGTTCGAATAGACGGAAACAAGCAGTTATGTTTTCAGTCTGCGCAGCTATGCCTGTCTCTGGACAGCTCGGTCTTCTCTATCTTGACCCTCTGCAGCTCATTCATTCAGACCACAGTGGGTGTTCATGGATGGAATGCTCTTTAAGAAAAGCTTCCTGTGCACTGCCCTACACTTGACATGATTATTCCAGCTGAAAGAAACATTTTCATCATGTTCTGAGCCCTTATTATAAAACCTTAACTATCCATTTGCTGTGAATATCTACATTTTCAAGTTGCCAGAAACATTCTTTTATATCTGATAATTATTTAAAAACTTGTGAAAAGAGTAAAGGAGGAAATAATTATTACAAAAGTGATGGCTTTGAGTATAAGTTTTAAAAATTCAGTTTGCCACAGTTGTTTAAAGAATATAGCCAGTACATATTGTTGGTACATATATAAGAGAGTGGCTTTTTTCCTGCATGAAAGAGGGTCCAAAATGCAAATGATTAGAAGTAAGCCTTCCCTGCTTTTGGAGGGAGAGGAAAGGGGCAGGGAATAAAAATGTTTCGTCTCAACTGAAAGAAGATGAGAATTAACTCTTGAGTTTTTATTGAGAGATTTCCCTGTGCTCCTTAATCCTGTGGAAAATAGGCCCCTTCAGGCTTCTACTGCACTAAACTATCATAAAAAGACACATTATCGACAACTCTTCCTGTCCTATTTTACTGGGATTTCAGAGAGGTGCAGGTTTGTTGAACTTTGTACACTGTTTTCTAACTACCAACCCCTGGAAATCCTGGATTCAAATGGATCAAATGGCAGCTACACTGTGGTGAAGGGAGGCATGATTTTCACGAATGGGCAAGACCACTCAACATTAATTTTTTTAAAAAATTCAGTAAATATTTATTGAATACATAATGTGGGTAAAGGACCATGACAGGTATTGGGGACTGAACAACAAACCTTACTGGCCCAGTTTCTTTCTTTGTAAAGTTTATAGTCTGGGGGAAAACAAATAAGCAGTAAGACACCAAGATTGGTAAGCTACTGTGAGCAAGTGTATGGAGTGGAGTGTCCATCTCTGCCCCGGGGATCATGGAGGGCCTCCAGGAGAAGGAGGCCATTTCCTTCTGAACTGAAAGATAAACTGAATGTAACCAGGTAAAATGGCATGGAAGTGAAGGGGAAGAAGTCCAGGCTGAAAGAACATAGTGTGTGCAAAAGGCCAAGGGATAAGAGGGAACACTGAACATTGGGAGAAAAAAAATGTACTTTGGATTACAATAAAGAGTTCAAGGAATGAAGGGAAAAGAGGGAAAGAAGATGACTATTTTCAAATATTAGAAAGATAGTCATGTAGAACAGAGATGAACTTGTGTGAGCTAGCCCATTCCAGGGTACAGAACCAGAATCAAAGCTTGAAACTCCCATGAAGATATTAACTAAAAATTAAATCATAATAACAACTTCCATTTATTTACTTCTTAAAATATGCCAGAAATTTTGTCAAAGGTGTTATATTCATTATCTCACTGGGTCCATAAAACAACCCTGTGGGGAAAGATTAGGAGCAAACAGAAGCAGACAAGTTAATTTAGCAGCATAAAGTCATTCAGATGTGGTAGGGAGGGCAAGGGCTTCAAAGCCTCCTGATTCCAAAGTTGGAATCACCTTGTTAGCCACCATCCTCAAACTGCTTCTTTGTGAGAATTGTGTTGTCACCGATCAAATCAACCCCGATGATGATTAACTGTTTAGCTGGGACATTGCAGAAGACACAGGCATCGAGGAGAACCAGTACTGAGGGTTTTCCAATAGTGACACTCAGGGATTCAGGGGTACACCAACAGTAAAACAGCCCTCAGAAAAGACCACCCTTTCCATCAGGGGCAGCCTCACTGTCATGTGTGTAATGGGCACTGATGGATGTACCTTTAAGGGAGGCCTTATTGGTCTCCATCATTGCAGAAGTGGGGGACAGGTGGAGCAGGGAGGTGGACACAATGAAATGGACTGAATTAGGGCAGCACAACCCTCCAATAGAGACATGCATCTTTCACAAACATCTGCTTTAGCTAATGCTGGCCTTGGGCAGTATTAAATTATGTATTCAGCTCTTAAACTATCACAGATTCATGTTTTGAGAACATAACCATGAGAAAATATTGCACCACTAGCAGAAACAAAACAGCTCTGCTCATTTTGTGTTAAAATTTTTTGGTGTATTTCTATAATCATCCTTCATCTTCTTTCAAATTAAAGGGCACTGTGGGAGACCACATAGGTTATAATGCACAGGAATTTTTTTCCTGTATTGACTTCTTGGGGAAAAAAAAAAAGAATAAAAATTACCTCTTTTGCTAGGATTCAGTGAAAGGGATCCAAATAAATAACAATAAATTTTACAATGAATTAGAGGCAGTGAGACTTTAGAGACATTCCCCATAAATGTTCTAAAGTCTGAGAACTGCTTTTTATTTACAACAAAGTATTCCTCAAACACCTCAAATCATAATCTTCATGACATGTACTCTGAGCAGGTGGGCTCCTGCATTTTCTGGAACCAGGAAGACTCAGAGACTATCAACATGCAGATTGTACCTGCAATTTTAAAAGGAGATGTTGATGATAAGGGGGGGGGTCCTCCCTTTACTCCCTTAACTCTGACATACTGCTCAGTATGCACTGTCTTTTATTCCCCTTAGCATTAACGTTTTGCAGCAAGATATAAATGGAAAATTAGATAGAAATGATTGTAATGCCATAACTTTGGGGTTGGGTCTACCTGTTAGTGGTTAAATGCAGTGGTCCCCTCAAAGGCAAAGTCATCTTTAATTTTTAATGCTCAGTGCCCAGCAGAGTGCCTAGTGCACCATTTATTGCCCTCCAGATGTCTCTCAAACATGTCTGTAGAGTCTTTTCCAAGTGCCTGCCCATCCCTTTTCTAATCTGTCCCCTTCTAATAAAGCCAGGATATCAGCAGAGCTTGTTTATTGTCAATTCTCTTTGCAGAAGAAAAGAACTGAGGACCAGAGACCACCAGCTGGAAGGGGCCAAATCAAAATCCTAGAGCTTCAAGCCCCTAGTTCAATATCTCTCCTTTCTCTTCAGCTCCCTTTGCCATGCAAATGGAAGGCCGCACACCTGTATACTGACAAGCAAGAAGCGTGATTAAATGAGGAGAATGATCTGACCCCGCATCTTTCTTTCACACTGAAGACAGTAGGCAAGCAAGGAGGCAAATCACTGGCTTTATGAAATGAGATGGGAAGAAAGAAGTCTGTCCCAGCTTAGTCAGTCTTTTCCTTGGTCTGTCTAAGCCTTCCTGTGGCCTCTGAAAAACTGCAGCTTGATCATCCCTCTCTCTGCTTGCTGGTCTAGGCTGTGCCCGCTGGAGAGCTTTACCAACATCTTTTTATTAGGTGGACTCTTGCAGAGAGCAAACAGAAGAAGCCTCCTCTGTAGCAGAGGTACCATGCTTACCTTTGCAGAGGTGAAAACTTTCTTACAAGACCTGTCCTGAAGTTGGAATGGGCCTGCACCTCCATCTTCTGGAAAACCTTAAGTGTGGAGCTCATCCTGAACCTCAATTCTCTCTCCAAGTGTCTGGAAACAGTTGAGAGACTGTTGACCTGGGCCAGAGAAGTAACTACTTTTTTCCATTTTGTTCTCCCATCGCTGGGCTGTACCTTGGATACATTAAGTTCAAGGCAGCGACATCCCAGCCAGCTCCAAGCTGGAACTCACAGCCATACTCCAGTGAGTCTCAGATTCAACGGAAAAGCGGCTGAGAAACTGGGCCCAAGGATTTGTGAGGCAGATGTAAATGAGATAGGCTTCATGAGAAGGCTGGATAGTGGGCCCGGACTCACCAGCCAAGAAGCCTATGAATGCTGACTACCCCAGGGACCAACCACGAATAGTGGAGAATCCGCATTTAACCCAGCATAAGGAGGTGTGAGAAGGCAGAAAGGAAATCAGTCTTGTTGAAGAAGAAGTCATTGTTGTGAGGCCAGAGGCAAACAAGAAGCAAAGCTCACAAGAGTAAGGGCCAGATAGATGCTGAGCCACTGTCTCTTGAAGCTTCAAATCCACAGGGAAGATGGGATCGCATCCAATCTCAAAGCAAGCAAAGACATGCAAAGAAACTAGGGGATTTGGGACAAGGGGGAGCAATCCTGGTCATTAGCACTTTAATGCTTCAATGTGTCAGACAGCTCAGTGAATTAGAACAAACACAACTCCTACTTTTATGAGAGCCTCTACCAATCTGGTATGGGAATCCTGCCTCAGCCTGATACAAAAAAATTCAGATTCATCCACCTGAGTTTTTAGTAATTTGTCAAGATCACTTGTGCATCTTTATGAAATTCTATACAAAAGCATGTAGTCACTGAACTAAAATTGATGTAAAACCTTTGAAGGAGAGATGGATGGCAAGTTATAGTTTAATAATGTACAAATAAAAAAGAAAACAACTTAGTGAAGCTCTGGGTTAAATCCTCGGCACTACAGACACATACACACACATGTACACAAACACGCCTATTTGCAAACAGCTATAACTATGTTAAGTTTTGTTTGGTTGGTTGATTTTGTTTTGTTTTTGTTTCTTCTGGTGCTAGGGATCAAATACAGGGCCTCATGCAGGCTAAACATGTGCTCGTCCACTGAAGTACAGCCTCAATCCCTTATAAGTAGTTAAAAGGGTATATTCTTGGTTGAAATAATTCTTTCACCTCTAAAAATCTACAGGGGCTTTGTTAGCCTGTGGATGTGACAGGGAAAGAGTTAAGCACTGGCAGGAGTAAGCCAAAATGAATCAGTTGAGAGAATATCTTATTGGCATAAACTAAACAAAGAAAGCTAAAGACCAAGCTGAATCTCGGGAAAATAAGCACTAGCAATTACACAACACTGAGATTTTAGCTGTCAAAATTTGATCTGAAAGGTTTGGGGGCTCACAGAGAAGTCTGCACAAGTAGAAATACAATCTCAGAAGTGTAGCCAGGATTACAGAGCTTACTGAGGAAGCTGTCACTTTTCCACAGCTTTCTCTTTCTGGGAAATAATTTTACATTATGACTGTTTGTGACTAAAATGCAGTTCCATTGCACAATGTCATCATCAGAGCCATCTTCTTCTGTGTCCAGGCATCTGAATTACATCCGCAATCTGCCTTCAGGCACATTATGTACAATTAGGAAATCTCCTTTAGTGGCTCATTTTTTTCCAAATATATAATTTTGGCTGAATGATATTAAGGGATTTTTAAAAAGATATCATTACATTAACCGAAATTATTACTATTTTAATTTGCCTTCAAAGCCTTTATTTCAAGTATCATTTCTTATAACTTGTAACTCAGTGGGCTATCATAATCCTGATAGAATTTTAGCTACTTGATAGCCTGCGACATTTTGGAGAATCATTCCCCACAGAAAATCAGTTTAATGAGCACTTCTGGTGTTAACTGTGAACAGCTATTTTCCACACTCTTAAAGTACATGACTAAACCAGGGACTTATGCCACCTTTTTTAATGTAACACCTGGTGTTCTGTTCCTCCCCACTCCTGACCCTAACAATCATCCTCAAGTCACGCCCAGCCAATTTATGGAAGGGACGGACTATAGAAAGAAAAAAAAAGAAACAGGCGCTGAGCCAGCTTCCTGAAATAGCAAGTTTCAAGATGAATTTCTGGAACAATCACCTTAGAGTGCAATACAATGAAACTTTCTCTTACAATTTTCAACCAGCCAAGCCTTTTGCCAAGAGGTATTATTTGTTGGGGAAAGTGACATGCCTTGGAATGCAGAAAGCAAATTGCTGATAGCAATGGAAATATCTAACCACTGTTTTATTCCTTTATCTAAACCATGGTGTAAAGCTGGGGCGCAGAATTACGTGAAATGTCCGTGTGTGTCCTCCATCCTCCGTGTGGCATTTCTGTGGTCCAGCTGGGGCCCAGGATTTCTCCCTCTGCTCCAAAGAAAACCACAACAAAATATGCAGTCAATAGTATGTATACATTTTACAAATTAAATTACATATTAAATAGACATTATATATTTCAAAGTATGGAAGTGCTCAAAAATAGGCAAAACACCCTTAGGAATCAGAAAGAGCACTATAAAGCAGAAAATGTGTTAACCAGAGGTCTGCAGGGCTCTGGACATGGAAGCAGAAAGGCTAGGAAGACTGGATTCCCATGGGAGAGCCTAGGCAGGAGCATCCTATATGCACCCAGGGACCAGTGTTGGGCTTTGTTTGTGCAGCTGAGAACTGGGTCCACCAAAAGCTCTGATGGCTGTGCCTTGGCTGAAAGAGTGGTAGGAGTAAGCAGAGAGAATAGCCACTTGGCTACACTGCCTGCTGGCCCAATGGCTGGTCCCAGGACAATGCCATAGGTGTTGTAAAACTGGGCACTGAATGACCAGGTGAAGCCTAGAGATCTGGAGGATCTTTCTAGTGTGCACAAACAGGTAGACAGTGTCAGTCTTTACAGAAAGAACAGGAAACATTGCTCAGCATGAGGATGTGAGCTGATGTACCAAAGCTAATGAGGGAAAGTAAGTCAGAAGAGCAACCAATGACCTTAGATATCAAGTATATTAGTTCCAGGTGGCTGCTGTAACAATTGCTATAAATTTAGTGACTCAAAACAACACAAATTTATTATCCACAGCTCTGTACTTTAGAAGTCTGGTTCTCAGCAGACTAAGGCTCAGGTGTCAGTGGGACTTTTTCCTTTCCAGAAGACCTAAAGAAGAATCCATTTTTTCACCATTTCCAGCTAGAAGAGGTTGCCAGTGTTCCTTGGCTGATGGCCCCTTCCTCAGCAACAGCAAGCTAAATGTTCTTACACTGCACCACCCTGACCTCTTTCTCTACTTCCTCTTCCATACTTAAGGACCCTGTGATTACATTAGATGTGCCCCCAATAATCCAGGATAACTTCACTATGACAAGGTCACCTGATTAACAACCTTAATTCCACCTGACAATTTAATATCCCTTTCTGGGTATTAAGATGTGAATATCTTTCTAGGGCATGTTATATGGCCTACCCCAACAAAAGAGCAGTTTTCTCCTTTAAGATGGAAGTGATAGGGCAATTGCAAAAGGTATTTAAGATAATTACATATAAGACCCTTAAAAAAAGAAGGAATAACACCAATTTAATAATAAATTGTGAAGCATTCAATACATAGTCAAGAATAGAAATTAATTCTGTGGATATTGGAGTAGATCTGGTAAACTATCTTAACACTGTTGTAACCTCCTAGTAGCATGATTTTCTGGATTGAAAACACCAAAAGGTCTTTAAGACTGTATTTCCCAGACTCCCTTGCAGCTAAAGAATGAAATATGATTTGTATTTGGCCAGTCAGATGCGTAGGTCCTGAATGTGGAGCCAAGCTCTGTGGAGGGACAGAAAATACCCATTCTCTTCACATGGGTTTAGTAAGTACAAAACAGAGATCTGCACTTGTGGTTGCAACTTCTCAAGGGCAGACTGCAGCCTAGGTAGTAACTTGCTAGAGCCAGTAATTCATTCCAGCAGTAGGCTCCTAATCTCTGGGAAGTGGCTAAATCTGGAGCTCTGGAGTGATCTGGAGGTCACATCGACTACTGCAGCTTTCTGATTCAGCGCCCTTGATATTCAGATTCTATAAAATTGTCCTGGGCATTCATACTTGGAGGCCAGCAGATACAGCCTGTTCTTTCAGGCCTTCCAGAAATATTTAAGTTCCTAATTCCCTGAGTAATACGCCTTTCTATTAAAAAAAATTAGTGAAAATTCTATTATTTACAGCAGAATTCTGATTGATGTACACACAACAGATACTTCCAAAAATTGGGGGTAGAAAGCCATTAATTATGTTTTCTCCACAAGATTTCATGGTAGCCAGTCATTTTTCTCCTCTCTCATTCCAAATTAACCTTAGTTTAAATGGTAAGCAAACAAATGGCTTTGCAAAGTTAAATTTGTCACTAATTAATGGGGAAGAAACAAAATAACTCTTTAGAAAGTCTCATATTTTAATTTTTCATTTTAGTTAAACAGGTATCTTGAAATTAGGAAAAGTAAAATGTCCATAGGGAATGAATAGAAACCACAATAGCATTTGATGAATGGTATCAGCAGATTATCCCTTTCCAACCCCCAGATGGTGTGTATCAAGGTGGCCAGAATGAATCTGGTTTTTTTTTCTGATTGGGCATTGTAAAAGAGAGAGCTTGAGGCACGCTTACACTGAATTTCCTATCATCACAGTTGCATGGTAACTGGCTGTCACTCTTTCCCCCTGTTAACTTCCCTATGTGGTCACAGGAAGAGAATTCATCAAGAAAATGAGTGGATCAAAGCAAGAACTTTGTCTAGAATGTTTGTCTATTTGCTTTTGGTCCTGTTATTTAGAAAACCAGTGACAGTTGCTTTAACTTATTGAGTAGAATCAAAATAGCTGAGAATCTACCCTGTAGAAAGCTCACCAGCCATCTTTGTCATTTCCATCTACTTCTAAATTTCAAAGTTTAGACCATTTCTTGGACCTTCCTCACATTGTACCTGAAATCACAAATTGAAATTAATGCCACATGTTTATCTTTTCTTTTTCATTTTGAACTGATGACATGAACCTACCCAGAGAGTAACAGTCCCTCATTAACCTTTCTGCCTAGCAATTGTTTCACAAGAATATTATAAGCTGTTTGTTTTCTTTAAAATTAGTCTTTCAAAAACAATTTGCCACTGGGGATGGTGAATAAGTGACAATAACCTGAAGTAGAAAAAAACATTTGTGTATTTAGAGAAAAAGAAAAATCTGAAGACCGTCAATTATCTAACTGAAATATGACTTCCTGTGTTACAACCAGGTAGCTCAATGGCTGGTCAGTCATCATTAATAAGATGCAAAATACCGCATTTTTAGGTGATATTGAGGCCACATCAATGGCATTATACTGAAATGGGAATCGGGAAGCGAGACGCATCTTTGAAGGGGACATTTAAAATGGACTTGTGTTTAACTACCATTCCCGGGCTCCTTCTGTTACTTCTGTGGGGGGAAAAAAAGTGGAATTTCCCACTTTATATTTTCTTGTGATTTTGATCTAGAATACATTCTATATCTTAAATCTGGCTAAATACTCCTGGAAGAGAAATATGTCAGAAGGTTAGAAAAGAATAACTATGGGTAAGTATAAAAAATCAAAATAATGTTGAGCACCTAATTGGCCAACTACCTTCTATCCCTTCAACACTTGAGTCTTCCTGGCTACTTGCACAATATTGTTAAGGCAGAATAAATCATTTGACATGACTAGGTTTTAGAAAAATATGTGAGAATCGTTCAGGCAAAAAATCAGTTTGAAATGGATGAAATTTTCCATTTGAGTGCTCCTACCAGGAGAGAATGTTTCTAGGAGTGCAATATTTTTAATCTTGTTTTAAAATAAATACTTTAATGTATAAATCACTCAATTGTAAAGGCACTTCAATTTTATTTTCCTTTAGTTTTGAGGTTTTGCAATTGCTCTGTGCAGTTCCAAGTAAAAGCTCTTAGATAAAACTCACATGGCTGAAAACCACCGTCACAAATGTGCAAGTACAACTATAAATTTATACAACACTCAAGCTGTTTGTAGTTTGCAAAATTTGCTAATAAAATGCAGAAGTGGGGTTTCCATTTAACACTCTCTGGCACTGGAAGTGCATATATATCTTCAGTGCAGGCAAAAGATGGAAAATTCCATGCATGGAGAAGCTCTTGTGGTTGTGACATTTTGCTAATATTTTAATGAGTGAATTATGATAATTATGAAAATCTTAGCTTTATATTATTTGTGTAGTGTGTGTGTGTGTGTGTGTGTGTGTGTGTGTGTGTGTGTGACAGCTTTCCAAGCAAACATAGCATTCTGACTCTGTAGCTTTCAGTGAGGAAAATTTCTGTACTAATAATACAAAGTGGATCTTAAGCTGCTGCATATTAATCAAATTCATTTAAGTCCATTCATTAACGTGTGTGTATAACAGCCAAACTGGGAATGTGGAGTTTGCTGATTGTGTGCAAAATACATATATTAATGAATTCTAAAACTTCAGCATGAGTAATAGCTTTTAAAATATTTTCATACAGCAAGATTCTAAGTGGGTAATACTGCATAGAAGAAGAAAACAATTAAGAAATCAAGAGTAAGCCCAAAAGATTGTAAAGAAAAGCAAGAATATAAGGTTGGGCAATGTTGATATTAAATTTCCTATCTCTCCATCAAATCACTTAATTTAAAAATAGGTTCAGGGACACTCTAGACATGGTTTTATGTCTATGTACAGAGATACATGAATTTGAAGCTACATTAGGAAAGAACCTTTCATTTCCTTTATGGGACTAGAGGCTAGGAAGGGCATAGCAAAGGAAAATCCAGCATTCTCTATCTGCGTGTCTAAAACCAGTGGTGAGGTTCTGTATTTCCTCTTAAGTCAAATGGATTTCACACTTATGCTAAAAATCAAGACCCTCTTGATAATGGATTACCACACATGCCGGATGCTACTTGCCGCAAGGCAAGCAAGTCCCCTCGCCTCACCCTCTGCAGTGCTCAATAGTGTTTGGCCTGGAGTCTGTTCTTAGTAAAACTCAATTTAAAAGAGCTATTCTACAATGCCAAATACGATAGTATTGAATAAGATTGGTATAAACATGGTGTCTGGTTTCCAAAAAATGGACAACACCAGGAGACTGTGGTTAGAGCTCAGGCCAGATGGTGGGTGCTGAACTGGAAGGTCCTGGAGAGCAAGACCCTTAGCTTCTTCCTCCCCCGCTAGCAACTCCTCGCTCAAGTCTAGCAGATGCTCGATGCAAGATACGCCAAGTGAGGAAGAGTCCATAAAGAGAGGAAGGGAAATGGGAAATGACAGGTTGCACTGGGCAAGCTCAAATGGTTGGGGTAAACTGGTATGTCCTGATGGACAGTGTGTGATTTGGTGATGGGAAGAGATAGACTACCGTGAAATTATGAAGTTTGGCTCCAGGCATGAATATCTGGGTATCTGCCTACTTTCTAACTATATATACATCCCTGATAAGAACACTGCTAATGTAGTTGGATACAAAGTAACACCCCAAAATCAGTAGCATTCCTATACACAAACAACAAACAGACTGAGAGAGAAATTAAGGCAACCATACCTTTCACAACAGCATCCAAGAAATTGAAATATTTAGGAATCAATCTAACAAAAGAAGTGAAAGACCTATTCAATGAAAACTACAGTACTCTGAAAAAAGAGATTGAAGAGGATTTCAATAAATGGAAAAATATTCCTTGTTCATGGATAGGAAGAACCAACACTGTGAAAATGGCCATATTACAAAACTGTTGTACAGATTCAATGCAATTCCCATTAAACTACTGTTAAAATACCTCACAGATCTAGAGAAAACAGTCCTTAAATTCATCTGGAACCAGAAGAGACTCAGAATAGCAAAAGCAATGCTGGGCAACAAGGACAAGTCAGGAGGAATTACAATCCCTGGCCTGAAATTATACTACAAAACTACTGTAATAAAATCCACATAGTACCAGCTGAAAAACAGACCAGAAGATCAATGGAACAGGAATCTGTTCAATCAATGGAACACCCACACAACCACAAACACACTCACCCATCTAATCTTTGATAAAGGAGCCAAACAAATTCACTGGAAGAAAGGTAGCCTCTTTAATAAATGGTGCTGGAAAAATTGGCTTGCCATCTGCCAAAGACTGAAAATAGACCCAAGTCTATCACCATGCACCAAATTCAAGTCAAAATGGATCACAGATCTCAATATTAAAACAGAAACACTATATCTATGGGAAGAGAAAGTACATAAAAACCTTGAAGACGTAGGGGTAGGGAGAGAGTTCATGAACAAAAACCAAACTGCCCGTGAAATACTTCAAAGAATCAACAACTGGGATCTCATCCTACTGAAAAGTTTCTGCACATCTAAAGAAATTGCCAGCAGAAAAAAGAAAACCTACCAATTGGGAAAAAATTTTAGCTGACTGTCCCTCAGACAAAGGTCTTCTATCTAGAACATATAAAGAATTAAAAAACATGAGTCCCTCCAAATTCAAAGACCCAATCCAAAAATGAGCAGTGAAATAAATACACACTTTTCAGATAAAGAAAAACAAATGGCAAATAAATACATGAGAAAATGTTCAACATCAATAGTCATTCGAGAAACACAATTTAAACAACACTGAGAATTCACCTCACCCCAGTAAGAAAGCCTAATCATTAAGAAATCAGCCAATAACAAATGCTGGCGAGGCTGTGGAAAAATAGGAACTCTTCTCCACTCCTGGTGGGAATGCAGACTGGTGAAACCACTGTGGAAATCGGTTTGGAGATTCCTCAGCAGACTAGATCTAGTGGTCCCATTCAACCCAGTTATTCTCCTTCTGGGTATTTTCCCAGAGGATCTGAAAACATCCTATCACAGTGATATATGTGCACCCATATTCATAGTGGCATAATTTGTAATTGCTAAACTGTGGAAGCAACCCAAATGTCCATTCACTGAGGATTGGATTAAAAAAATGTGGTTACTTTTATATAATGGAATATTACTCAGCTATAAAGAAAGATAATCTTGACTCTTTTGTAGGTAAATGGTCACAACTAGAGACCAAACTCATAAGTGAAATAAATCAGACCTGCATGCATAAGCAACATATTGTCTCACTAATGTTAAGAACCTTAAAGAGTGAATAAAAACTATGAGGTATGATAGACATTGTGAAATGAAAGGAAATGCCTCAAAAGTAAAGAGCAACTGGGGTGTGGGAAAAGAGAAGGGAAAGAAGGGGAAATTATGTATGTACATATATACAGGAGAGCTAACAGTTGTACTACTGTCTTCTATTGCTTTACTGAAAGGAACAGTTAATGATTACTTGTTTGATCATTACTGCATGTCTCTATTTGTTTTCCTGAGAAACCGCTTTGAAGATATCAATAGTAATAGAACAACCAGTGTTAATTTCCTACCATTTTGTCTGTAACTCTGTATTGTTTGTATTGTTCTTACGCTATTTTGCAAATGGATGTCTGTTAACGTTTTCCTTCTTTTATTTTTAAAATTAAAAATATTAAAAATTTAAAAAAGAGCACTGCTATATTTCAGCACTTCCCAAATAGGGTTTCCCAGGGCTCTACTGCTCCTTGGGGTATGAAGAAATGTGTCTGTGGGGGCCATTCTTAACTAAGTTTGTAAGGTGCTGCTGTTTCTCTGTGCTTGGTATTTTACTGTGTAAATTAGCATATCCAGAGCTCTAAGAAGTTCTACCTTGATACCTGTCTGCCTTTCATAAACCTTCTACTTCCCAAATGACTTGAACACAAAACCAAGTATCTCATAGCATTTATTAACATTCCATGGGATGTTGCTATTGCTGCGTGACTACAATTTGTCTGCTAAAAATTCTCTGACACTTGAATGGCCATGGACTCATGGAGTCTCTTAGGAGAGTTCTGGAGGGTAGCACTGACCCTTAACCTCTCCTCTGAGAACTAACTTCAGCGGTTTAGATGAGTGAGAATTTCTCCTGTAGTAGCCCTCTCAACTCCACTGTCCTCCTCTGTTAGTCTGTCTGCCCCCTCATCACTGTCAGGAAGTTCCTCTTGTGCCTCTCATGTCGTGGCTTTACCCTTTTAGTGACAGAGACGATACAGTCCCGTGTTTATTCTTACAGTTTTCTCCACTCAAAATGGTTCCACTGAACCTTCTGCTTCCTCTTTCCCACGTTCATAACATTCCCTGCTACTTTCTTTTTGGTCATCTTACTTTGTGGTTGCTTCTTATTCTAACCTAAAAAGGGTATGCTGAACTACGAAAACTCAGCAGACATGGGACCAGTGTCTAATGCACTTGCCATATACAGAATTAAGTGTTACATTACTATGTTGAACATTATGAGTGTGATTGCTACATGAATTCCTGTTACATTAAACATTTTCCACTTTTATGTAGTTTATTTTCCTTTAATTTTCTTTTTCCCCCAAATTGCCTCTTACTGTTTTTTTTTTTTCCTGCCAAGGAACATAAATGAAACACCAATTCAACTTTTTTATATATAGTGTCTCTCATGAGCAAGAAGAAGGGTGTTGTTTCTATTAGTAACCAGAGTACTAAAACTTACGATCTGTTTACCTTGTTCATAAATAGATCCAGGTACTAGCACTATCCTCATATCTGGTTCCAGTGTGCTTCCTCTCATGGTAGAGAAAGAGCTAGATGTGCAACTGGCGAGCCAGGCATCCCACACATCTCTCAACTCTCTGCCACCAGTAATCTGGGCCAACCTCGGGATTGTGACCTCAGTGATCATCTGTTGCAATAGTAAAGCACTGGGTAGCATGTGTGTTTTATGTGAACTATATCTCACCCTTCTTGGATCCATGTGAAGACTCTGAACATATTTTCTATTGTCATAATCAGTGTGAAATAATGGTCAAAAGTCTGGAGTCAGAAGGTCTGTGTTCAAATCTGATCAATCAATAGTTGTGTGGCTGGTTAATATACCTCAATTGCCCATTTGTGAAATGGAACACCATGAACCAAGCAAGTGGGGAGAATGAAATGCTCTACTACATATGGAAGCCTGCTGTACATATAAGGGTTATACATGCCAGTGATTCCCTCACTATGTTCCAGAAATTCAAAATTTGCATGTAAGAGTGTGAGGGCCCACAGACAGTGAAGTGGAAATGTGCCTGAAGGCCCCTCCCCCTTCTTCAGCTCCCACAAATACTCTGAACAGAGCAGAGCCACCCTGGCCTGTTTTGCAAATTGGTGATCCAAGTAAAAACCTCTTTAAAAGATTTTACAGTCAAGAAAAGGGAGAAAGTTGGAAATAACTGATACGAAAAACTACTGTGAAGGCAAATTGATTATTTCAGCTGTGTGCATGTAACGTTCAGGTTTGTACATGTCAAGCACACCCAATCCACAGATTTATATATGTGTATATGTGATATACAAACAACAAAAGTGGGCCTCTATTATATTTGAAATCTTTTGCTGTTCACAATATTGCCAGGAAAGCTTACGTTTTGACTCTCAAAAGATGCAGGCTTGATATTTTGTTGTTCAGAAATAAACATATCAAGAGATGCTGTTCATTAAATTGTATGGTATGAAACAATATCGTACATGACACATATACATGACCATCACAACCAAACATTAAGCTACACAACATGAGCTCTCTTAATTATTAGCTGCCATAGTGAGATTAAATTGGGCATTAAATTAAGTTTAAAGAGAGATTAAATTGTGACATGAGGTGCAGTAAAGACACAATAGGCATTGAAAAAAAGGTGATTATTCAGAATAAAATCACAGTATTAAGGAGCTGAATACTTGCCTACTTTCTATGGTAAGTTTAAGTTTATTTTGCTCTAAAAATAGGGATAAAAAGGTGAATTTCATCAGCCAAGTACCTCAATTTTGGAAATCTTGGGTGCAACAGTTTTTCACTGACTACCTTTGCTTGAAGTTTTCTAAAACAATGTTGGTAAATTTCTAGTACAGATATTAGGAATCTTTCATTAGTTTAAACTATATATTTTAAGAGTAGGAACATTTATTGGAGAAAAGGAATGGGAAACAGGATCAGGGGATAAAAATACAGACGGGAAATAGCTTCTGAGAGACAAGAGGGGTCCCAAATGGATTACCCTTAAACCATATTTTATTCTTTAATATTATCATATTCTCTACCTAAGTTTCATCTTAGCAGATAAATTAATGTTTACAACAATTCCTTAATTTTTATTTATTTTTCTTTTCATTAACTTATACTGTTTCTAACTTTTGCATAGTGGCCACTAATCCAAAAGATTCAAACTTTAACTTCTATAATTTGTATTATGAAAACAGTAAGTGTGTGGCATAGTCTATGGAGTGTATCCTAGAGATTCCAACATAAACCTTCACTTTTTGCCTCAGTCCTATTTAAAGATAACCAGTGAAGCACACAGAATATTCACAGACCAGAAACAACTCTGTCAGGCAGGAGAGAAGCTCTTGGAGCCAGGATTTAGGGAGATCTCCTTGTGAATTTTATTTTCACCAGAAATTCCTCCTCCTAAAAACATAAAACAAAACAAAAAACACTGACTTTACCCAAGGAGTATAAATGACATAAAATATATTCTTTTAGAAATGATACAAAATACTCACCACTTTATTTACATAACCCATCAGTGTTGAGAAGATTGGGGCATACTTTTTATAACATTAATATTTTCAAGATGAATATTCTATACACAGGATGGAGGCACCATTTTTCACTGAAAACCTTTCTTCTTTTTATGCTGCTTTAGGGCATCCTGTAAGCCTATGACATATATTTGGATCTTGAGTGGATTTTGAAAATTCATTAACAGGGACAAATCCAGGTTCTGTTCATTTCCTCACAGAAATCTTTCTGATCCTTCTGATCACGCCTGGTGATCTTATTAATATGAACGCTTTAGCCAGAACAAAACTCAACAAGCCAGCAGGAACACAGTGAAAAGGAGGGAGAGCCACTGGGTCTGGGGATGTGTGCGTCCTTAGAGTGGTCCAGGGTTCTGCAACCCCAGTGCCACATTGTAGACAGGCTGGGTGTCAGAAGTTCCACAAACACTCACAAACAGGCCTGTTTACTAAATGTGCTCTCCAAGCCAGCAGCCCCTGCCAGCGCTTGTCTGTCTAATGTCCAGCCTCTGAGATGCAGCAAGTCATCCTTGTTTCCCAGGCCACACAGCCTGCAGAAAAAATAGCCACAGTGACAGGCACAAAACAGATTTCTGTAATTCCACCCCCACCAAGCCAGAAAACCCCTGCACAGCTTGCCAGGCCTCTCCCCTTCTGTTTCGGTGGCTGTGTATGAGGTCTCTTGCTGCTCCGGGGCTCTGAGCCACTCCATGTCTCTCAAGGGATATCAAGGCAACAAAGCCTGGGTCTTGTCCTATCCACACTAGGCTAACCAAGCTCAAGGCTGGGTACACTGAATGACACACCCTCGCTAAGCTCCAAGTGCCCTTGCTCCACCACAGAGCACAAGCCGTTCGATGCATTGCCTTGAAGTTATTCTGGAGGAGATAGAGCTCTGGGAGTGGGTAGAGAAGGAGGACAGATGGGGAGAGAAAGAACAAAGGGGGCCAGCACAGAAATAGGAGTTGGCAGTGGAAGCTCCCCCTTGGACAAAGCAGAAGCTCACAGTCATCACCACCCCCCTTATGAGTCCGTCTTCTCCAAATAGCAAAGTGAAGTGGTCTCCCAGCCCAAAAGTGAGATGTGCTATGATAAATAAAACCTTCCTGGGGTCTCATTACAACTGCAGAGGGATCACAGATTGGCATCTTGGACACCGGCCCTGGTGATCAAGTTTGGTTCAGCCTCACCCTCCACACACCATCAGGGCACTCTTTCTACACTGCAATGGGCCGCTTGACACTCCATACCCTGGGATCTCTTGAGCAACAACCAGGCTCCCTAGGTCGCATGGCCCGGGCCGCTATGCTGGGTCCCATGGTTATAAAATGACTCTTCCTGTAGACCTCAGTGGAGGCAGCTGCTTGTCATATTGCTGGAAACCCACACTCAACAGCTGCTGGATAATCACAGGGGCCATGGCCTCTTGGTAATGGTGCTAGTTACCAACAGCTGAGCAATGGCTTCTGGGCAATTTGCAAGTATGGAGTGCAGGGTAATGACTTTCAACATGGTTAACAGCCAAAACTACTTAGCCGAGGTAATGATGTAGTGATGTGTCTATTTCCTCATAGGTCACATGTTTGAGTGCCCACCATCTGCAAAACTATTCACCAAACACACCAAGGTACTTGGATCTATGAACAAAACATGACCAAGTCCAAGGCAACTAGCCATTTTTTTTTTTTTGCCATTTGCCATGCCACTTTCCATGTGTTGCTTTGCTATGAGATGACCATAGGTCCTGGACCACCTGAAATGCAATTCAAAGGGAACTGTGTAGTTGTTTTCATCTTAGCCTGACCACCCCTTTCTAGACTTTTTAATAAGCTTTAAGAAATATCAGTAAATGTTACTCAGAAAACCTTATAAACTTCACCTCACTCAGCAAACTAAATATCAATTGAGAAAAGAAAATGTGGATACCCTATCAACATAGATCCTTATGTAAATTTTTAGAAGAACAATGATAGTGTTTGGTGTTTTAACCACTATTGTTAAATACTGTATGTAGCATAAGGTAAACACATATAATTTAGAAACAGCTACTCAGAAATAAAATTATCTGCCAAAGCTTGTATCACAAAGAATGGGCAAGACTAGAACAATATCTGTATCTTACGTTTTCCCACGCAGTGCACTTCCTGATATCTGTTAGAATTTGTATATACCAAGTGCAAATTCAAGCATTATTTTCTACATCAAAAAAGTGAAAATTTACAGAGGAAGCGCCAGGATGTGCCTTGATTAAGACTATAAACAACCAGATTGGAATCAGTGGCAGTACCTCTCTGAGCAAAGACTCCTGATTTTCTTTCTTTCCCTGGCCAGTGGGCAACTGCAATTGCGGGTGCGTTCCATCCTCTGGGCTCCTTTGATGTCTTCATTCAGACCTCCTGTTTACTGTATTAAAACAATTCACTCCATTCATCGGCTGGTCTTTGTTCACCAGTTCAGATTTTTTTCACCTTTTTTGTTGCTGTTAAGTGCACGGAGCGGGGGTTCTTTCTCTTTGTTTTTGAGCCCTCTGACAAAATTAAACCTTACTTTCCCCATGTTTTTGAAGAACTGTGCTACAGAGATTTCCTAAATTAAGGAGCATGTTGTTGACACCACCCCCCCCCCCCCGCACCTCTCAAGCCTTCTCCTGGATGCAAAGTCAAGTTTCCTTGCTAGGATTCTTGCTATGAAACAAAGAGACGACCTTTTAGGAGATGTGTGGAAAAGCTGAGCATTCCATTTTATAATGATGGGGTCAAGATGTTTCGATTTGTGACAATCTCTGTCTGGCCTGTTCTGTTTCTCTCTGAAATAGGATGGACTGCTTTTTCTCTCTCTCCCTTACTATGCTGTTATTTGTCAGTGGAAGCTAGAAGGTGGTGCTGTTTAGCATGTAAATAAACCAACACTTTTTCCAGTAAATAGCTCTGTCTAGCATTATATGCCAGGAACTCTCATCGCCACAATGATGAATTCAGTTCTTGCTCTGTGTTCTCCTTTCCTGTCCATTCACAGAGGGAAAGGTGATCACACGCAATTATACAAGTCCTTTCCACTTCATTTTTTTTTCTGAGTGTGCCACTAATTTTTCTAGTCTCCTCACAGATAGCATTTCCCATTGCTAAGATAGAATTTCTAAGGCAGCCTTGGTGAATTAATTTACTTCCTATAGTCCATTGTTTTATAAGTGATGTAAATGAAGGATGTGGTTGCAGATCTATTTAAAAAGATGTGCTTATACTTCGCTGTTGTAGCCAGAGGAGTGGGTACATGCTTTTGCATTTGTATTTGAACCCCCCTGAAGTTGGTCATTATATTTTGAATGCCACAGCACGTCTATACCATTATTTAAAGGATCTTGTGCATTCATCCATATAATGATTGGCATTGGCTATCACTTCATGCAATGTTACACTATTTTAATTCTTTCTCAGGCAATGTTATCTTTGATCACTTCCTATTCACTGGGAAAAAACTCCACACAATCGCAATCCCACATTATGTTTTAGTGATGATGCCAAGCGCTCTGTGGAATAAAGCTATTCAGGAGGATTTCTCCACCCTCTGGCTGCTCATTAAAGGGATGGCAGTTTCTAACTTTAATGAATAAGGTAAAGTGAAAATTCCACTCTTCTTTCAAAGAGACTCCATAGATTTTTTTTAAGTGTTGTCTACCGTTGGTTTCTTTGTTTAATTGGAAATGGTATACACTCCTCCATAACCATGGGCACAACTCAATATGTGAAGTATCTCCTTGTTTGCGATTCAAGTATGTATTTTATCAAAGACTTTCAGGGGAAAGCTTTACACCATCCCTCAAAAAGAGCACACCCCTGGTTATGCATAGTGCACGGAGGTTATCACCTTGTCTCTCAGTGTAGTGACTATCCTGTTCTTTAGTTTTTCTCCCTCTTACCACTCATTTAATATGTTCCTATTAACATGGGGATATTTGTGGTGGCTCCAATGCTTCAGTGAAAAGTTTACCAAGGGATCCGGGGAAGATGGCGACCAGGTGAGCAGCAAGGGAGCGATCCTCCTTAATAAACACCACCAGCTCGAGACAGACTTGGCGAGCGTGAATGCCGGGACCTCGGCTGGGAAGTTTAAACTGGGCGTATTTCTCTGAGATGCCGGGGGAGATGTGGTAGGGCGGACCAGGCTGCCAGGGCGAGACATGGGAAAGCCCCAGACGCTGGGAGCCAGGGACGATCCGCGCGGGGAAGAAGCTTGGCTCGGTCCAAGCACAGTGGGAGCGCGGCCGCCTCGGGCCCTCCTGCCTCGGGAGCCGGTGCAGCCCCCCGGCGGCTCCCGACAGATCAGCTTGTTAGCGGCGGAGACGCCCGGCAATCCCACGTTTCGCACGTGTCGGGCGGGCCGCGCGGAGGGCCCCAAACGCCGCCGGGAGCGTAGAGAAAGATTTGCTGGGTCCTAGCACCCCGAGAATACAGACAGCTCGATCCCTCCCGCCTCCCGACCCAGCGCAGCTCTCCGGCGACTCCCGACAGAGATCGGCTCTCTGGCGGCGGCAACGCCCAGCGGTCTCACGTTTCGTGCGCATCGGGCGAGATACGCAGAAAGCCCCAAAGGATAGACTGGCACCTTGGAACCTTCATGCCTGCAGGGACTCCAATAACTGGTGAGATATCGGCGCTCGCGACCAGATC